>JAGDQP010003277.1:0-58660 GCA_022664845.1 Lepisma saccharinum
AAATAACAAGACAATACTTTGAATCACTCAAATGACTCACTGCTAGGTGTAACAAAACTTGCTGAGCTAATCACGAAATAATTCTTACAATTAGGTACTCGTGTTGTATGGCGTCGAATATATTTCACAGTGACTTCCTCATTTCGGATTCGTAGAATGCAGAATGTGGTGCAAAATCAATGGGTAATGTGAGTGCAAGGACGCAATGTAGAAGGGCGTATGCGTCCTTGCATTCGCATCACCCCTTGCTTTTATATCACACTCTGCATTCTACGCATTTGAAATAATGAAAGTAACAACGTTTTAATAACAGAGAATGCCATATTACGGAAGTATCTAATATAGTAAATTACTAATCGTGAAGATGCTCTGGGAATACACTCAAATTCTGTAGGTACTTGATACATGTTAATGTTACGCATTTCGTTTTTTATTTTGTTCACAAACAATACTATGTGGTTCTAAATGACCTGAAATACACACAAATTGTTTCAGATGCTATCTGAACATACATGAAAGGCCATATAATGAGATAGTTTGAAAAAGTCAATTCCCATACAATGTACAAAGGTACCGGTGCGCTATTAGTACAAATACATTCTTCATGGTACGTGTTTTCAAACTGCGTGCAGATTAAAATTACACGTTTGGATTTAATGTCCATATTCTTACTGAAGAAAATAAACAAGAACGTTCTCCTGAATAATTCATTTAAATTCATTAAATGCATGTGCTTACTTCACAATCATTAGTCCTAATATACAAATAAAGCCAGTGACGTAACTTTAACATGTATAAGGTATTTACTAGAGTTCATATCCTAATTGAATAGTGTCTCCTGCTTCTATTGTGAGTGGGAAGGACATTGTAATTATTATTTAATCATGCCAAATAGCACTCCGTTCCGTTTATAATATTTGCACCAGTTAAAATATTAAAATATTATAATATTTTAGCTTCATACTAATATATTTATCGAAGCCAGTCAATACAAGTCGGCCTGTAACTGATTGGCGACCAGAGTTTTGTGGGCGCAAATTTTCGTCTTTAAAATCCCAGTTTGCTGAACGTGACGTCACTGCCAAAGTCAAGCAAGTTGATATTTAATACCGTTTCTCGCAAACAAATTGCAAACTTTTCCTTGCGTTTACGCAAGTCGATATTTAATGAGGCCCCTCAGATCTTCCAACATCTGGAACGGTTAGTTGATAGTGACACCTGGTGTGAAAAATTGGAGTGAATGGGAGAACACAGGGAAGAGAGTTCGCCGCAGAAAACATCTGCGAGCTCTGTTACAAAGGTAAATAGATTTCGTCAGGCAATAACGCACCATTAATCCAGAAAATTACTCACTTCGTAGATCCAGTGAAAACTTATCACTATGCATTTTATGATCGATTTTATGTAGAAAACTTCAGTAATTTCAAAGATTTTGTTTCGATGCATACTTAAAACTACAATCTACACCTGTGTGAATTCTCAAGTTTGTGTAATCAGTACGTAGTTTTCGTGTATTTGTGTGCAAAACTTTTCCCTATTCTAATGCATTGCGTATATTCACCCTTAAATACAATAATTTCTGGGGCTCTTTTGTAATAAAAAAAAAACGAACAGATAAGAATGTTATCTTAAATTGATTTCAAAGAACTGGGTGTTATAGAAACGCGAGTCCTGGTCAATCAACTTAGTTTATGCTACTGTGAATATTATTCACGCTAGGCTTATTTAAAAAATTAAAATGTATTAATTAGTATGAATAAATCTAGGTTTGACAGACGTCGCGGTTTTCCGGGACAGTCCCGGTTTTTAACGGAAGAATTAGGAGTCCCGAAAAGTGCTTCCTTTTACGGTCCTACAGTCGGACACAATAATAAATGTTTGTATTGTTTATGATATAAAGTTTAAACAGAAAATTTGAAAAGCTAGAAAAAACAATGTCCTTTTTAATAGTTTTAAGACTTTTACCCTGAAATTAAATACACTCTTCTTCATTATTAAATAGCTTTTCTGTTATCTTCTAAGCTAACCAGGGGGCCAGATCTTTTTTTTTGTGATCTCTATATAGTAACGTTCGATAGCTAGTAGAACTTAATTAACAGGTTAAAGCTGTCCGGAAACTAGAGATAATTTTTATACACATTTTTAAATGGCATACGTCTTGTTTCAATTATATTTTTGTGAAAATTGCTGACTGCTAATGTATGTCCGGCGACCTACCCTATTTTTAATTTTATAATTTTATTTGTAAATTTATCCAAGTAAACCGTTTGTTGTGTATAATTACAGCATTAGCAATTTGTGTATGTAATATTCATGTTACTTGCGATGTATCCCTAATGTTCTATAATATTTTAAAATGTATCTCTGTTGTTTTAAATAAGTTATGTGGCTTTAAGTATCAACATTATGTTTTAACAAACAAAAACCGGGATGGTACCTTCTACATAGGCCATAGCTGACACCTACCCGAATTATTTCGCTTCCCCTATCCCGGAATGCGCTTTAGATGCCTAAAGGCCATAAACAAAATGAAAGAAAGAAAGTCTTTGAGAACAAAAATAATATTTATTAAGAACGTATTATATAAGTGATTTTTATATTAAATTATACCTTATATTGATCAATTTAATTAGGAATTGTTTGTCTCTTACGTGTTGCACTTATAAGATGAAATTTAATGCGAATTCTCAATTGTTTTTCTTCGTAAAAAGATCGTGCGTGGCACATACAAATAACATAATACCAAGCAGCGGACATTTCGCTGTTTCGTTCTTGCCATCGACCTTCATTAATACGATACTGGACTGACTGCAGCCATTGAAAATTTCATGAATATGTGAAGCTAGGGAGCGGAGGGGAAACTTAATCTCGTTTGCCCACTTCCAGTCTAAACCAATATGGAACAAATTTTCGATTCTAACTCAGCTTTTTACGCTTGATATCGCTGTGTGGTCCGTTTTTGTATTTATGTCTTAATTCTTGCAAAAGACGTAAATATTATTTGCAATATTTTCTATTGTATGCAGAGTGCGGTATTCTCTTACATGAATAACTCAGGAATTAAGACTTGAATCAAAAAACGGACCACACAGCGATATCAAGCGTATAAAACTGAGTTAGAACTGAACATTTAGTCCACCTTGGATTAGACTGGAAGTGGACAAACGAATTTAAATATTTACTCTGGCGTGTATCTTTCAACACTAAGTAGTTACTCCAGTATAGTTTACGTAGATCTCGATGGTTCTTGCCAAACAAACAGAGAAACAATTGAATAATCGACTTTCGCCACACTGGGAGTTAAGAGACACGTAGACGGTGGCGCCAACCCTGCCTCTAGTCCAAGTTTTGTAACTCTATGAATGCAATATATCTCATTAGCACCCTTGTACATGAGAGAAATGTTTTGTTCACTTTTGGCCCTTAGACATCTTTGGCTCAGACTGAGAAAACTTACATATTGCTTCAAAGCTTTGCCCGATTCAGACCAGTCCCATTACGGATTTTTTTTCTAAATATATGTTTTGAACAATTTAATATTTTAACTGATCCATTGATCATAAAATGTTTATCAGGGGTCCCATAATAGTAAAGAGTAACCGTTCTTTTCCAAAGTAGCACAAAAAAAAACGTCTTTTTCCTGTTTTCTTCTTCTGTTATTTAAAACACTACAAAAGCATTATGGTTGAGTCTCCCAAACCTTTGTTAAGAATTTACGAACAGTTAAAAGGTTGGAAAAGCCTTGAGGTATTTTGCATTTGCTAAACCATCAACTGAACTTGGTGAAAATTACAAGATATCTGCTAACTACCCACATAGCAGAGTACGTCCCTGGGACGGCCCATTTAGATCCCATTACCGTCAGAATGGTCCTGCTCCCATAGCGATGTCCTAAGGACGTCCGTGGGATAACTCTGTGGGCAATACAAACAGTTCATCCCGTATGGATGTCCCCCGGAAAGCCGTGCGGGATTACCTACCTGGAATTTCTATAAATTAAATCGACCATACTACTATTATTATTTAATTAATTATAACTATAGGAAGGATATGCCTTCGTATAGTTATACGAAGGATTAATTATAACTATACGTCCCATGGATGTAAACGGGACTTAAACAGGACGTCCTACGGACGTCCCGATATCCTGCCAGGAGATCCGTCAGATATCCCTGGGACGTCATTTTGCTATGTGGGAGCCTTCAACGATCTTGGGTTTGACACTTTGACTACTTGCAGAACACCTTAGGATTTGCGCCACAAAACGTTAGCCTGAGAAAAAGTATCCGAACACCGAAATGCCTCGAAAAAATAATAAAATATCTTGGTAAAGACCTACTTTTTAAACAATTCGTACGAAAGGGTAAAAATAAGTTTTCTAATTCATGACTATAAGCAAAAGCATGAGGCGCGTCAATTCATGAATTTCCAAAGTGACTGTGTATGAGATCGCGCCCAATGCTTTTCTTTTTGGTCATGCATAAACAAAATTATTGTTTAAGAAAAGTATGTCTTTAATTTTTTTTTTCATTGTTGCGTGAGACAAATCCATCTCCGGCTTCTATCTTTCTTCTTCTATAGTAACCGCAGCGAGTCCTGAGGCTTGAGCTCATTCCTGAATTTCCGTCATTCAATTAAATTCGGGAGTGTGCTCGGCTGCAACTACCAGAGTCATTCGAAGCAAATCATGTGAAACTACATGCTAGTCACTCTGCGCCACAACTGGTTAAAACAACTTCAGAACTCTTTTAATTCCTCTTTAGTTGGTACTTAACGATTCAAGTCTATAATATCGTTTCTTTGCCTTTCTTGGTTTCGTGCTTCAGCGTCACACACCCCTTTGTCTCGAGATAAGTCAGATTCTTTGTGTAATGTGAAACAGATACGCAAAACGTAAACATCGCTCTCACCCCATCCTATCCATTGATAGAAGGATTTTAACTCGTTCCATATAACATTCACATGTTTGCTGGCAATGCAATTTATAACGGAAACAATAGAACGGAAACCCAACAGAATGTTTATTTTTCTTTTCTCTCTCTCTTTCCTTGGCTTGGCTGCCGCGTACTCTTGTCGAAAAAAAGGAAATAGTTGACTAAAACCCTTAGATTTAGGTAGTAACTTTTCAAATCGAAGGTACAAACAAGAACACCTTGGCAGCCAAAATAATAAACAATGTTTGCTTTCTATCAAAAGTTTTATAAACCGTTATATGTCGAAAGTAACAGTAATTAGAATTATCACAGTTTGTTAATAATAACTGTTATGAAAATAGCGGTAGCTATTTTTTGCCTATCCATCAGCTATGTACATAGAAACATTACATTTTCTAATAAACTGCCCGAAATTATCAGATCAAACTTTCAGGTAAATTGTAAGTAAACTTTTAGTTGCTGATCCCTATTATAATACTGAAGAGTTCATGTCCTGTTAATTTTGATAGTTAGAAGGTGTGCTTTTGTGTTATTAACAGTTTGTCGATAACACGATCTGATGTAAAATTTGCGAAAAAATTGGACGACGAAAAATAAAAGTCTTCCCATTTTTCATGCTACTTTGGAAAAAACAGGTTTTTGTACTTCTGCGGGGACCCTGACGACATTTGATGATCAATAATACTTTAAAACGTTAATTCTTGTTAAAACATATACATTAAAAAACATCCTTGTTGGTATTGGTTCTGACAATATTTGAAGCATTATTTAAGTTTTCGGGTTCTGAGGCAAAGATGCCTAAAAGCCTTAAGTGGATGGAACTTCTCTTTCGTGTACAAGGGCGCTAATGGCATATTGCATTTCTGATCTAAATAGTTAAGTTTTTTTGTGTATTTTTTAACGTAAGAAACTTTAATTTTACTAAATCTAAACAACAAACGCCTAAGGTATGCTAAGTACTAAATATTCGTAGTGAAAAAGCAAAAAAAAAAGTGAATAAAAAAAGCTTTTTTTGCCTCGTGAAAAAAAAAACAATTTTACCTAGTTTTTTTTCCGGGCTGTACATCAGTATGCAATATTAATGGTCATATTCTACTCGTATATTGTATTTTTTTCGTATTTGTACCTTTTATATTGTATGTTGACAAGTTAACTGTTACTGATGTTAAAGAAAGGTCTTAAAGAACTCTAATCAATCTGAAATTGAATATGAAGGCGCTTGTACTGTATGTATACACTGTCAGGATCTCAGTACATAATAGTTTAATAATATTGAGTTCGGTTTACTTTATCTACACCAACGGAAGGTTAAGGTGATGTTACCAAAGTCTGTAGGAGTGTTAAAACGCAAATTAGAGTACCTTTTTGAGTTATGATCCAGTGTTATCAGGGTGAAATATCATAAACATCAGGCTATATATGCTTCCGCCGGTGTCCTTTGGTGAATAAAGTAAACCTTAACCATAATATATCTCATAATAAATCAAAAATCAATTTTTACCCTTGTACAAAGGTGGTTTCAATTAGCTTCATTTCATAACAAATCACAAAATTTTCGATAACTAGATGCTCTCAAGATAAGGTAATCAGGTGTGTGATATTTTTGTGAAGAGTGTATAAATTAGTGTAGATTCTTGCTTCATATTATCTTAAAGGAAAACGGAGCATATTACTCTCCGTGATGTAAGCCATAATACAGTGTAAAGAAAGCGAGTACAAAAATTATACAACAGTAGCTGTTTCTGTATTTTCTAGTCCAAGCATCACACAACTAATGACGAAAACAGGTGAAGCTGTTTTAGTGTATGAAAAAGGGTATTCTTAAAGCGTGAATTTTTCCAACGTTTTACATCTAAATAACCGATAAAGCGTAGATAACAAGAAACAAAATAAATAAAAGTTTTAATGTTAGTATTGACTTTCTCCTTTGATAATTTAAGGTTACTAATATAGAATGTATTTTAAATAAGATGTATTTCGTAACAAAATAATGTCACGAATATAGAATTTATTTTAAATACGATGCAAAAAAATAAAAATAAATATGCAAGGGTAAAAATATTAAGGGCGATAAAAATACAAGGGTCAAAATATTAAGGGTCTTAAAAGTGCAAGGGTTGTATGAAATCGTAATTATTTTTCGCGTCCTTCAAAATTATGAAAACGTGTGTTTCGAAAAGGAAAGAGTATTATTCGTGTTGATTTTGAAGAATACTAATGTGAAGATGCTGTATGTATGAACACTTAAAACAATTTTTCAAGATAATTTTTTTTTCGATATTGGTATCTGAAACAGGTTTCTACATTGCAATGTAGAAACAATATACATTGTTATAATACAAGGAATAATAATTTACTGGATGTCCCATTCAATAGATTAACAAAATATTCGAAAAGTTATAAAAACCTAGAGTACAAACTCTATAATAAATTCCCAAAGAATTTAAGAACTTACCAGATACTGTGTTTAAAAAGAAGCCACATAACTGGTTAGTACCTCTGCCATTCTACTCCATAAATGAATACTTTGAGGAACTTACTTCAGAATATTTGTAAATTTCTTCTTATAATTCAGTTCACTCTATAGCCTATATTTTGTTAATCTTAGTATAAGGCGACCAGAGTAGGAATAGTAGGGTGAGGTCGCTAGTGGTTGTTTACACGCTGCAGCAGAAGTCTTGCCAAGGACATAAACAATGTTACCAAAGGTGTAGTCGGGAAAGTATACCACAAAACATACTCTTTTAAAACTTTGAAACTTGCTTTTGTGTGAGATTACTATTGTCTCATTATTGAGTCTGACTGCTTCCTTCTAGCAACTGTAGGAGGGGCTGAAAAATCATTTAGGGGCTTAACAGCATGTTTTACGCGAGAGGGAATCACGGGCGGAAAGCAAAGGTAATTCTCCAAGGTTAAAGGTCGTTGCATCTGGAAGTCACAGCGCAGACTTGTCGACTTCTAACATTTGTCATTTATTGTTCTTTGTCCTAAGGAATACCCATTCCAAATTTCAAGTTTCTAACCTTTAACAATTTTCGATTTCTCATATTCTACTCTTTAAGAGGTTTTCGCCCCCTCATCGGGGATGTCGAATCAAAAATTAAGATAGCTATTGGTAATGAATTGAGACAAAGTATTTTCATGTCAAATATCAAATTTCTAACTCCAGTGGTTTCCGAGTTGCACTTCATCCACGTTTAACTCCTTTGGGGGGGGAGGCAACCTTTTAATGACATAGTTAATATCTTTAGGTTTTAAGGAATACCGTCAACGGGGGTGAAGACGATCAGGTGGGGTGAAGTCGATCATAACTACTTTACTGTGATTTTGCGCTTCTACCATTTAGTGGTTACACGAAAAATTGCTAATACGTTAATATCTTTGAAGGACAGAGGAAGAGAAACATTACCCGTGTGTGGTGGATAATTTGTAAAGCGATTGTAGGTTGATAGTTTATGAAAAATAGAAGTAACATTTTGATGCGTGTTCATAAATGTGGATTTAAAACGTTTGATTAGCATATTCGATAATTCGCACTTTAGTTTTAGGACAATTAATAGATAGGTATAAGGTCTGAGACATTGTATTGCTTTTGACGAAAGATATAGCGCATGTTCTGTATGGTTAACGCCATAAAACGTAAAGTTTGGAAAAATGTGGGGTGAAGTCGATCATACCAAGAACTTATAAAAAGAAGATTAGTGCTGAGGGAAAAAGAAACTGGAACTCAGTATATCTTCTGAAAGCCGTTAGAGAAGTGCAGAAAGGCAATGCGTATAAGGAAAACATCTGAATCGTACGGTGTGCCTTATATGACCTTTTCCAACTTTGAATGAGTGGGTGGAGAACAGGAAATCTTATAGGCGCAGCCTGTGTCAAATTCTAAGATGAAGAGTGCTTACTTTATGGGTTGACAAAGTGTGCAGAGTGTAAGTTTCCTTTGAAACGCAATGATGCAAGGAATGTTGTGCAAGGGTATTTGAACCGTGCTTGAAATAATTAAAAACGCTTTACAAACAACAAACCTGGAAGAGACTGGTTCTTAAGTTTTATGGCGAGAAATAAGAGACTAAAAAAGACTGGTCTTTTAGAAAGACTAGTTCAGAATACTAAGAGAAATGGAGCAGCATTCAGCAGGGATCTTTTTATACAGTATTTTGGCAACTTGAAGAAATGCTTTGAAGGTTTGTCTCTCAGTAACATCATCAACTTTGACGAAACTAATTGTACAGACGATCCAGGACAAACAAAGGCAACTGACAAGCGAGGAATGAAACATGCTGAAAGAATCATGGATTCATCTAAAACAAGTGTCAGTGGAATGATTGCAGCTACAGCTGATGGTCGTGTGTTGCCACTATATGTTGTATACGAAGCAATCTGTATCCCACTTGAATGGAATATAGTGCAGGATTCAGAGCAGGCGTGATTGCTGCCCTAAATCGAGATGATGTGTTGAAAAACTTCCTGCTACCCACATGGACCGTGGCGATTTACAATATCATTGGAGTGAAGCATTGGATGTAAAGAACACAAGAAAGGAGACAACCATAAGCGTTGACAAATGGCACCGAAGAGAAAACCACCTTGTCATTACTCCTAGCTAGGGTGTTGTTATGACTGATTTCATTGATTTTAACGATGGTGCATTGGTAGATGGACCTAGTACTGCCAATGTTGAAGAGGAAACTAGCAGTGAGAACGGGGATATGAATGATGGAAGTTCTTTTCGTTCTGGTAAATTTGTTCTTGTGTCCACTGGTAAAAGGAATAGGAATTATATTAGCCAAGTTATTGCAATTGTTAACAGCGAATTTGAAATAAATTATTTACAGAAAAAGAGTTGTTTTAAACAAATTTAATTTGTCCCTTTGGATGTTCCTTATAATTAAATGACGCATTTTACACAAATTGTAACTGAACTGCAAAGCAAAGACAAAGGTCGAGGTCGTTATGTTTTTTGAATATTGATTTCTCTGACATTTAGTGATCACTGGTAGTATGTTTGTATGCTCGGATTTTGAAATACATGTATAATGCTTTGTATCGTGAAATTGTAATAAAAATAGTTGCTGCTGTCCTTTGTGTGAATATAGTTTGATGGTAGAAACCACACACGTTCACTTATACATTTAAAACATTGAAGTTTCTGATCGTCTTTACTCCATTATCTAGATAAAGTTGTATTTTCACTGAGAATAAATTGGTGATCGACTTCACCCCACTAGATGGGGTGAAGTCGATCACTTTGTATGTTAGTATAGCTCTAATGCAATAATAATTAAATTTTTTCTTCTCTATGTGTTTGAATGTGGAATCATAAAGGATTACTGGTATTATTTTTCGTTTCACTTCGACACCGATTTTTAGGCCAAATAACAGAAAAATTAAAAATATTGATCGACTTCACCCCCGTTGACGGTATTTTTTGAATTTCATTTATGGCCTTTAGGCATCTAAGGATCAGGCCGTAGGAGAAGAAAGAATTCGGGAAGGTGTCGGCCACTACCCACATAGCAAAATGTCGTCCCAGGAATATCTGACGGATCTCCTGGCAGGATATCGGGACGTCCGTAGGACGTCCTGTTTAAGTTCCGTTTTCATCCATGGGACGTACAGTTATAATTAATCCTTCGTATAACTATACGAAGGCATATCCTTCGTATAGTTATAATTAATTAAATAATAATAGTAAGGTCGATTTAGTTTATAGAAATTCCAGGTAGGTAATCCCGCACGGCTTTTCGGGGGATATCCGTTAGACCCCCATACGGGATGAACTGTTTGTATTGCCCACAGAGTTATCCCACGGACGTCCTTAGGACATCGCTATGGGAGCTTGAGAAATCTGACGTTAATGGGATCTAAATGGGACGTCCCAGGGATGTACTCTGCTATGTGGGTACCTACGTTGAAAGTGTCATCCCGAAATTTTACTGGTGTGACTGAGGAAAACCCTCGAAAATCCTCAGTTAGTATGGTCGTCCTCTGGAGTCGAACCCATGACCACCCGAATGTTACGCCAACGCTCTACCACTGAGATACGGGCTCGGTACTAAGGAATACATGTACCATAACTTCATTCTAATCCGTTAAGGGGCGCGGAATTGTATAGCGTTCAAACAATCTTTCAGTTATATCTTCAGCCGTTACTTTGTCGTACAATTGTGCATCTAACGTTCCAAAATTATATTTTATTAACAAAAGTGTGGCTAGATACATAGGCCTAACAACTAAGAACGAGAACATAGAGAAAGTACACAAGTTTAAATACTTCATCTACTGATGCTGCAAGAATAATGAAATCACAACAACTTGGGTGAGTATGCAATTTAGCTCGGATGGGGGGAAATGAAGATTATATTTCATCTTGGTTGGAAAGCTGCAGGGAAAGAGACCTGTGTGAAGACCGAGATGACGTTGGGAGGACAATATAAGAAGGGATCTTCGTGAAGTATTTGTAATGGAGATGAGGGAAGGTAGTCGACCAGCCCCTTACGAAGGTATCACTCCGGCATTCGCCTGGTGTAGCTGAGGACAAACCTAGACAAAAATGTCACGATGGCCGGCCTCTAAAGTCGCATTCGCGTACCTCCGCATTGCCGCTCCGAAGTCTAGGACGCTACCGCGTCGACCAGAGTTGTAACTGCTATGTCGCAAAAGTCCTCAGTGTGGGGAGCCCTTCACAATAGCCTCTCAAATCTCAATGGACCGAATCGAACTTCGGCCATGGGTATTGCGGGGTGGGGACCTAATATGCCTCTGCCATGAAGCCTGGGTAAAAAGTCTTGCTAGCGTATCTCAAGGTAGAAACTAGAAAACTGTCTAAAGAGATAGAAGAGGTGGGGTGAGAGAGTGGCAAATATATAAGTTTTTATTAACAGAGCTTTGCCCAAGTCATCTGTAATCTTCCCATATATGGATTACAAGAGCAATAAATATAGCTTCTCATTAATCAATATATTGTAACTGTAATGTAATTTTTAATATCTTGGTTCTAAAATTAATACAAAACAACCAGCAACAAAGTTTCTTGGATGGCAACACTTCAAGTGAGAGGCGAAAAGTAGTAACACATCTGTGTGTCTTTATTGTTTTGGCATGGTTCATCGGTTGTTCCAAAACTTGCCACGTCTATTCATATTCTGGTCGGCTTATACCTACCTTGACAAAGTACCAGCCTTGACCAACCTACGTTGTCTATTACCATACCGGCTTATTAACAGTAAAATTATTATTATAGTGATGATGTGCAGCCGTAGAAATAAGCTGAAATAAAATAATCTGCAAGGCAAAAACTACTTTTATTGCTTTTCTTTACGAAAATTCCACACTCAGCACATCTTATGGATTTCTGGTTTCAATTTAGTAAAATTTAATTGATTTGCAGTTAAATATATACAAGAAACTTTGTTTGCAAAGGAATGAGATTTATCTATTTAGCACCCTTGTACAGGGAGAAATATGCTAATGTTTTATGGCCTTTAGGCATATTTGGATCAGGCTGAGAATATTTCCATAATGGAAATCAATTTTCTCGGAGAAAATTCCAATAAAATATTATTATTCTAAAATTATATTTCTAACAAGAACGAGTCTTCTTACTATTTCTATAATCATCAAACAAATGTCATGTTCCTGAATATTAGAAAGCCATTACTCTCCAGAGTAGTACGAAAGGTAAAAAACAAAATAAACAACACAGATATTTCATATTTTCAGCAGTTCATTTTCCCTTTTTTTTCATATCGCTAGTGATATCACAGGCTTTATCATCCGTTGTGTCATACTAAAGTATTGCCTGTTCATGAGTAAAGGAAATCATTTTTTTTTTTTCGTTTTTAGTCAAAGTATTTTGTATTTTTTGATACAAGTGCGAAACTTTACATAAATACTAAGTAACGTGTAGTTAACAGTTTCAGGGGTGGAGCCAATCGAAATTGGTGTTCCTGAAATTTTGGCGGCCATTTTGGAAAATGATTCTCGATTTTCATTTTAAAAAAATGTATCTTTCGGTCCTCATGCAACTATACTCTACCATTTAATGTAAAGAAGCAAGAAAAATGTATGATAGACGACAAACAGTGAATATTCACACCGTTTTTGATATGTTTTATTCATTTATTTTCAATATGGCTGCCAATGACAACTGTTTTTTACAAAGTGTTACAACTTTAAACTGATAGTTGTCAAAATATAAGTTCCTGAGGTTTCTAATCTCAAATATCACAAATAGTATTAGATGCTCTGTTGTATATTTAGAGAAAATGGCTTCCGATGCTTCTGTTCGACATATTCATATTTCATGTCAATATTATAAACAATTCAAGACAAGAAAACAGAATTAATATAAGTCATAATAATGTTCGAAGGATGGATTTCGAAGAATTCGAGGGATTTTCAACGTTCACATCCTTCACACTTGCGAAGAGCTGTACAGGGTAAATCTGCTTTGAAGCACTTACATTTACAGGAATACACTTTAGAACAATTGCATTTTAGTATGTCTCTCGAGGACTCACTTACTGGCGGAATTGTTATCCACCGAGGTATCCATTTTCCTTTATTGTTCTGTGTCGAACCGTATAGTCACTTGGGCACGGAAGTACAGGCTTCTTTTCTAGTGATCTTCTCCAGACATATCCTGCTTGATAAGCAGTTTGCAACAAATGTTGCAGAAAAGCATCCTGAATTGGAGGTATAAGTTCAAGCTCACAATTCTTCTGCGTAAACATCTTTTGTCTTGCTATATTGATGTCATCTGCACTACAGCGATCATATAATAATATAATGAATTTGTCCAAAATTGAAAGAACATTCTTTACTACATCTTCCAGCTTTGGAGCATTTGACAAGACTTGGAGGGCTGGTGTAACTTCGTCGTAAGCTTTCCCAGTTGTTCACGCTACTGCTACTTTACCCTAAAATTTTGATGATGTATCACTTCCAGTTAAAGTATGAAAAGCCGGTAATGCACAGCATTTCTCACGTCTAAGGGATTGTGATATCACAGTAACATTGATGTAATGCATATGTTTTCTACAACCGTACATGACCCACAAACAATCACATCCTAACTTTGCTGCATGACTGACAACCAACACAACTACATCTGAGTCTACAATACAAATCTGTATGTTTCTATATCCTTCTGCTGCATATAAAAACATTCTCGTGTCTGCTTCCTCTTGAGAACATGGCGATATTCGGCTTAAAACAGCGTGTTGTGATGAAACTGCGCTGTCGCCCTGGGTGATAACGATTTTTCCTGGATATTCTGCAATACACACATACTGTATTTTGCCAAGAGAAGGAACAGTTCTATTTTATTCTCTTCAACTTTAAGGAAATCACTCCAATATTTTGGCACTCTTTTACATGCTCCAACTCTTCTTCGAATCCTTGTCCCTCTCTTCTCATGAACACAACTCTTCAAACTATCTGTTTTATAAATATCAAATACAATGTCAATACGTTTTACTTATTCCTTAAATCGACCTCTAATCATGTTTGTGAATTTTTCGGCATAATCAGCAAATGTGTCAGTATCTTCAGCCTTTAGGAAATGTATGATGACTGCGCCGTCCAGAATAACCATTTCGGCATCAGGTTCAGCTTGATGTAAATCATTATAGTTATGTTCATCAGAGCAAATCAGTTTCTCTAGGCAGGGAACTATATCTGATTTACGTCCACACCTAATGCTTGCATTGCACTCTGCCAATGATGGAGGAAATACTTGATGTTCATGACTAAAGAACTGATAAAGATCACCATGTCTTACTTGACATCATATGTACATTCTCAGGAAAAGACTACGGTTTTTTCTGATTGTTGAAACCTGTTGGCTGGTTTTACATTTCGACTTCATCGGCGAACTGAAAAGCGGAAGTGTATTCTTCTTCAGTGTTTGGTCCATACCAACCGTACACTTAACAAGACAATCAGTGAAGAACGTACTGCTTTGTTCTCTACCAAGTGCCTCAATTTTTCTGTATGACTTTATATAACATCTTCATCAGTAACCACTCGTGAATCTAAAGAAACTAAATTTTGTGTCATGTCCAGAAAAGGGTTTCCCATTTCTTTTATGGCTTCCGCTAGACTTCGAACATCGTTGATAAATTTGATCTGATTTGAAGACACTTGTTCATGATGCAGAGCTGAATCTAAGGTAGTTGAAAGGTTAATCTGATTCAAGAACTCCTCAACTATTCTTGATACTTCTGGTCAAGAGATCATCCACCTACGAAGTGATTCGGGGGGTTCAGTTAGTCCTACAGCTGCTCCTTCACCTTTAACAAGTGCGTTATTGTGTTCATGAGCTTCATCAAGAGGCTTGAAAGAAAATGGCCTTCCAGTTTTATTGACAGTGAAATTTCCTTTGGAGAACTCCTGGAAAACAGTGGGGTGGTTTTCTTTAATGTTCATCATATCTCGAAGGTGAATTGAAACAGCCCTAGCATAGTGTGATCTAGAGCAAAGAATAACCATACAATGTTTGATAAAGAACTCACGTAGGATGGAAAGTCTCCTTCATGTGTAGAACAATCCCATGAGGAGTATATCAAGCACGACTTTCATTACAAAGTTCCACAAGAAGAATTGGGGACTTTCCTTAGATCTCATTTCTGACCACTCATTAAGTGACAACAGATCATTACTATCTTCGACTGAGTTAAGATATTCTTTGTATGATTAGGTCTTCAGTTTGAAAAGTGCACATGCGGTTACCTGATAGACATGGAGCGCCATTTTTACGTGTACCACTTTAAACAAAGAATCAGCAGATCCGGCAGTTAAAATTTTAGCTTGTTGTACTGCAGATGTCCAACCACTTCCTTTGATAATGTCTCCAAGACATTTAAGAACTGCCATCTTTATGTGCAAGCCACCTAGCATTGGAACAAAGGTTTTCTCTCCGTGAGTATTTGGCCAGGTCCATTGAATTTCCTTTAGAGTCTTGAATAGCGGCTGATCGCAAGCTATTACGGGAATGTGATTTGGATTTAGATGAGAGGTAGAGTTCCTAATTAGATCAATGCAATGCTTTACCATTGCTACTGAGAATAATGAAGGAAAAGTGGCAAAAGAGCGCTTAACGCTGGAGTTAACTAACTTTAATCAGTTTTCTTAGAAGTATGGTATGATGTCCACATGCACTGTAACGCCAGTTGAGAAACTCCCTTTTCAGAAATGTCGTAAACATGTTCATACAATTCAAATTCTTTACTAATTTCAGCATTTTTAGTCTGCATTGTTGCTGTTGTCTGTATAAGAGGAGTAGAATGTTGGATCTTTGGTGAAAATACAGGCTTGACAGTGTAGTGATCTGGAAGCTTCATACGTTTTTCCCCCAACGCTCATTAACCTGATCAACATCAACGTGTTCAGTATCTGGATGTTGAAACAATGATATTCCTGTTCCGTGAAATGAGGCAGTGGATGAAGTAAACGAAGGATTGTGATCTCTATGCAAAGGGACCACTACACCTCCATTTGCGAAATGAGTTATATAGCAGCATTACCCAAGTCCGTGGATAGGCTGAGAATTCTGTCATAGGAAACACTTAGTCCTAATGCAAACAATACATCGATTAACTGTTTAGATCTTGTGTGAGAGTGAATAACACATCCAATGAAAAAAAGGCAAAAGCGTTTCACTGTTTGGAGAGTGAAATAAATGATGGGAGGGTTTCCTGCGTTGTTTAAAACAGTTAAAGGATATAAGCTGAGAAAGGGAAAGGCTAACTTGAGACATGTAGTCCACTTAGTTTGCAATGTTAGGGCCATACAAAATCATTCCAATGAGGGTTAATAAAGTCATTGGTACACTGTTTTGTTGGCAGCTTTCCACAAATATACCTAAGAATTGGGACTAGGAACGTTTCAAAATATCTCGTCTTACAATATTCGCAGCATGAGATAAAACGATGGCATCTGAGAACAGGCTTTTTTAGGCTCTCTCCTATATAACAGTTTCTCACAAGCAAAATTTCTCGACCAGAAGTATGAGGTTCAAGTTCTGGAAAGTAGCTAAGAATTTTCTCTTTTAGTCAAGTTGAGTGCACTTTGCTGGAGTCACCACCAAGTTGTTCAATTCTCTGACAGTAGAATATTTTGACATGACTCAGTTGCAGAATTGGAGAGATTTCTTGGTTACCAAGAATACTTTCTGTATACACCAATAGGTCTGCCAATGCATTTTTATCACTGGTATGGATACAGTCTTCTTTTCCTGACTTCAACTTTAGGCCTCTTTCACGATTATACAAAGCCACTAAACACTTAGCATGATACACAGCATCTTGTGCAAACATATCACCTGCACTTAATGTTGCAATTAATTTGTGATCCTGAAGGACGAAAGCAGACGATCTTACTCGACTGTCTATGTGAAGTATTCGTGATTTTCGGAACGACTGTGATTTTTCATCTACAGGCTGTTCACAAAAAAAAAAAACATATTTCCTTAACGTTCAGAAGTAAATCTCTTCATCTGTAATCTTCAGCTGCCGTTTCTTTCCTTCTTCGTTCAATTGCCCGGTCCAGTTTGGTTTTGTTGAACTTCAGATAGCAGCTTTTATGAAATTTTGCCTTTCTATCCACAAAAGTTTGCTTAATTCCTTTTCCTTCATCCAATCTTCTTATTTTTAATCCAAGTTGAAGGGACTTTAATTCTTCAAATTTTTATAAATTTTCGGCTATTATCGAATATCCTACAGCTTCACAAGGAGATTTATCAGGAAAATCACTGGGGCAGGTCAACTTTTCCTTTGTCACTCTCTGACAAAATAAACAAAGGTTCCAGTTTGTATTCTCATTGCGTTGCTTGGCAGCATCCGTTTTGTCTACTAGCTGGAAATTTCGCTTCATTTTTGGTGCAATTCAGTACTAAAAGAATTAGAAACAAAAATATAAGTTACGGTACAGGACAAATGGGATAACACATATAGTTTAAATGACCAATAGAAATGAAATTAGTTATTGA
The DNA here is from genome assembly GCA_022664845.1 of Lepisma saccharinum. Lineage (NCBI taxonomy): Eukaryota > Metazoa > Arthropoda > Insecta > Zygentoma > Lepismatidae > Lepisma > Lepisma saccharinum. The sequence continues at coordinate 17,926 of JAGDQP010003277.1, forward strand.
TAAAAGTTTAACAAATTAACTATTTTAAACATCTAACGGCCACTGACCTCCACAAATACCTACAAATAAAACTGAAAAGGAAGACGTAAATCAGATGCATGCTGGAAAACAAAGCAGAATGTAACATTTACGTAAGCGGGTATCACTATCTAATGATATAATATTATTGGCTCTTTTCCTGCTTAGTTATTTTTACTAAGTACACAAAAGGGGAAAAGAATTTTTAAATGTAAAAGGAATGAATTAAAAATAAAATATACGAAAACTCATAAGCACAAAATAAACGTAAGTTATTTGACATGAGCTAAGCGGTCATTTTTAAAACGGTGGCCATCATTAATAAATCCACTAGTGCATTAATGTTATGTATTTGTAGGCGGGGGTAAAAACCTTAAATCACCATATTTTTAAAGCGTGTTTTGCCTGCAGTGATTTATAATTAAACTGTTTATTTCATAAAGTGTTTGGAGAGCAGTCCCGCCCTTGGTCGAATCGCATGACTTTTCTTACCTCCACTCCTGAGTACTAATCTTTAGCAACTATATAGAACTGAAAAAGGAAATTATAAATGCAAAACAAATTCATTAAAATTCTAATAACACAAAGCTGTTTCACGGCTCCCGAGCAGCCATTTTTAAAATGGCGTCTATCCTCCTCAAACCGCATGATTTTTCTTGGCTGCACCCCTAGAATCACTCCGTAAGGTATCTCGCACTCGCGTATAAAATATGCCGTTTGTATCATAAAACGCACAATTCATCTGAATTTAGCTACGAATCCTCCGCACTATTTTAAATAAGGGTTTGAAGACAAGCATCTGTAGGTAGCATTTGAGGAGCAGCCGAATATATAGCCGATGATTCACGAACATAAGCTAGCACCCTAACTTTCCGGCTCTTAGCTTGCGGTGGTTGGGGGACAAGAGCTCTCCAAGATTTATTTTGCATGTGTGTGTGTGTGTTCTTGTGTTCAGAGTAATTTGTGTGTGCCTATTCCTTTTCTTGCAGCAAAGAGATAAGTCGTAAAATGCGATTTCTTTTATGTTCAGGAAAGTACTCTTAGAGATCCCTCAGGACCAGGCTCTTCTGAACAAACTATTTTTTATTATTGTGCACCACGAGTGTCATGAAATAGCCGTGTAAACAGGGATTCCATCTGTTTGGGGGTGTACAGTAAAAATGGGGAATTTTTAAGTGGAGTTTTGCACGGTTTCTATTGACCTTTGAACGTAAAAATGTTAGAGTGTTTTTTTTAATAATTTGGGAGAGGGTGACACGTGACACCCACCACAGGGCGGAATCACTTCCCTTCACTTTTGTCTTAGGTAACGAAGTTAATGAAAAATATTAATTAAAACTTCAAGATACTAACACGCTAATAAAACAGAACATAATGACCTTCTATTGTTGTATGAGTCAATAGAACAATCTCGATTCATGTGGTTTTCTAATGATTACTACTAAAATTATAACAACAACGCCTTTTCGTGCAAATTGGTCGTTACAGTGAATAAGAAGACGCCAATAAAAAGAACTTTATCATGAACGAGCTATGAAAACTTCTTTACTTTTTCAATTCTGAATGGAAAGTTGTTCTGGTTGTAACACTTCAAATTATGCATAATCGAATTACAATTTACAACAATTATTAATATTAATTCTTAGGAAATGAAGCACAAAGATCCTACTTTATGCGATATCAAACTTCAAAACAAAATACAGATATATAAGACCAGGAAAATAAATATATAGAGTCACACACATTTCGGCACAATAATTTAACTATAGTATCTTATGGATGTATGTAGAAATTACGCGGTAAAACAAAATTTTAAAATATAAAACTTGCATAGATTTTATTTTGCTTGGGCTTTTTCTTGAAGGTACTACTAACTTCCATTCCGTCCGAACGGATGAGAATTCTCGACAAACCGGGGTTGGTAAATATTTCATGAATAGCAGAACAACACTGAATCAGAGAAGAAAACATACAGGAAAAAGAAAATACACGGTTCCAACTTGATACAATGCATAATTGCAATGTCCAACACTTTTCACCAGAAATAACTAGATTTTATCTTCTGAAAAAGGAATAAAAGCAGTAGAACAAAATCGAACATCATACGAATAGCATTCAAGTAATACAAGAAAAGAGTGTAAAAGTATTTTTCCTGTTTTTTTTCAGGCCTTTAAAACACTACATGTTACCACTGTAATACATAAATTTTGAGAATTAAGTGGTGAGTTAGTAACATTGATATTCTAACATTAGCATATTGGAAGTACATGGCGGCGTTGACGATTATCCAAGACGAAAGAAACATTTTAATTTTTAGCTTTGTTCGAGTGGGCTACTAGTATTTATAAATAAAACAGAAAAAATGGACGCCGGAAGAACAGGAAAAGTTAATTTTTCGTGTAATTTTTAAAAAAAACTTCTTTACCATTTCGGGGTAGCTAATATTATTTGAACATTAATAAATAATTAACATGGTAGCTTTTGGCACAGACATACATTTAGAATAGTAAAATCTGTATTGGGACTGCCAGAAACAAAACTGTTTAATAACTGTGTATTCAATCGATTCCAGCTTGCAGCCAGTGTCATAATTTACATTGCATTACGATGTGACAATCTAATGCAGCGGAATACTTATCAACAGTATGATTAACAGAAAAATTATTAACAGTATTTTGTGAATTTTGGTTAAAAAAAACTAAAGATGTCTTCAGAGAATGTTGATCTGCGGCTTCTTCTTGCTGCTGAAGTTAACTGCGACTCCAGATGGAATAACTTACTGCTGGAGTGAACCGCGACTCGAGATGGAATAACTTGCTGCTGGAGTTGACTGCGACTCCAGATGGTGCCATACCTGCTATTGTATGCTGGTTCTGGAAATGATTTCTTGTAAAAGTGTAATGGCTACTTCTACCTATCAATATGACTTTTAGATGAATCTGTATTGGTGTTAACGCTTTTTATCTCCTAGGTTTTGGGTGCCTCCTAGGGTGATTAGCTAGTATTATGATCATGTCGCCATTGACTTAACGCCATGAGATACTTCGTTAGACAACTCTGCAAAATAGAGAAAACTCTCATTGTGTTCTGAATTAAAGACCCTCTCTTGGCATCTATTCAGAGGTGGTGTATAATTTCTATCTTAAGCTGAATTTCTTAAATTCTGTTAATATATAGATTAGAAGCACATCTGATACTTCTTATTTAACTAATAATAGCTTAACTATTCCAGTGTGGTAAAGGCACGACTACTACTTTATATCTTGACTGTTTCTTAGTTACACATATTTACATGAAATACAGGTGCCATTCCAGCTGTGATAATTATTATTTCCTCTCTTGTACACCATTCTACATATAACTTGTCATAGCATGGATTTAGTTTCAATCTCGTCTTTGTAGGGCAAGCCACCGTTGACTTGGTGACTGGCCTACTTTAATAACATAAAGTTTTGGCATAGTAGGGAATCTTTAGCCATTGGCTCAGCCAAAGCTTCCCCCCTTGGCATTGGAGTACGATGATGTTTCCTTAAACTTCCATGCACGTATGGCTCTTTTATTGTTTAATATCTGATTTCTTATGCTTCTGCTTTTTACAATTAATTAACTTTTTTTTAGTACTAAAGGTGAATTTTCTGTACCTTTTTCGTTATTTAGTTGCTGAAGATCTCAATTTGGAATAGACAACTCCGGCTATAATGAGTTCATCATCTTCTTGTAAATCTTCGAGGCCTATCAGGGATGGAAACGTATCTTTGTTTCATTCCTGTTGACTTTCCATTATCCTTACCATTTCTCTATCATAGTCTGTAGATATGTAACAAGATAAGTTGGTACATTCTGTAAATGGATTTTCCAAGGGTAGGTCATCTAACTTCTATTCGACCTTAGGTTCAATGATTATTCCTGCTTCAATCTCTGTGATCTCCTTTATCCGTTCGATGGGCTTCTTAGGGGATGTTGGGCTTCCAATTCTTTCAGTGCTCGTGTTTGCTACTTCTTCCTCCTGGGATGGCGGTGACATTTCCTTCTGGTCTATCTGGTTGCCTTGAGCGATGGGCTTTCTCAAAGCTTCCGTGTTGTCATCTATTCCGGGCGATTCTTTTTCCGGACCTGTAACATGACCGTACTCAATTGCGGCAAGTGTCGCCTGTTTGGTCCGTTCACCCGTTTTCTCTGTTGGATGGCTGATGTTGGCACTCGTTTCGAGTTCCTCATACTTTATTCCTAGTCATGGTTCTGGTCATCTAGCTTCTTTACTCGATCATGGTCTGCGTCATTCGGTTTCTGGTTCTGGTTATCTGAACTTTTACTCGTCTCGTCCTGGTCCTCTTCAAGGGATGTAAATTTCTGGTCCTGTTCTCGGCTTCTCTTCTGGATCTCGGTCTGTATCATTCGACTTCTAGTTCTGGTTATCTGATGTTTTGATCCATCTCATCGTGGTTGAACTAATCATCTAGGTTCTTGCTCCTGGTCCTGCTTTTGCTTTGGATCATTTTATTTGAGCTCCTTCCTTCTTTGGATTTCTGGTTCTGGTCAGTAGATATCTCGTTTCATTTGGCGAATAACTGCTCCCGGTACTGGTTTAGGTCTTGCCCTTGGTCGCTGAGCATTTCTCGTATCTGCTGCAAGTAGTAAGGGTAACGAGTTTCTACCTTTTCGTGTGTCTGCTTCGGTAAGGTATTTCCGATAACCCCTCGTCGTCTTGCTCCATTTTGGTAATTTTTGCTCCCTGTACTTTTTGATAATTAATTTCTTCTTTCTTCTTCTTGTCCTTACTACTACTTTGCCGGGTAGGTACTACTACTTTTAGCACCTTTACTCTACTATTTCTTCATCCTTTGTTTTCTTCGTCGCTACTATATCGCCGAATAGGTATACCCTCGCCGGTTCCCTATGTTTCTGTACTCGTTCGGGACTCATATCATTACTTATATTAATGCTCTGTATCTCTTGGGAATCCGCCTTAATCTTTATGTTTTGCTTCAAAGATATTTATAGTATATATGCTTCCTTCTTGGAACGACTAAAGTTCCTTCTCCGTAAACACGACGAATATGAACTTTTCGAAAAGACTGGGTATCAACCTCGATATCGAGCCCCAGATTTTGCGTCAATTTATATATGATACGGTAGCACCGAGTACCCCGTTATTGATTCAATACTATTGAGGCACGGAAATTTATTTAGACTCTCCGACTATGGGCGTAGGATTTTGGATTTTTAATCTGAAAAGCAAGGCGAGATTAGCATGGACTGACCAACATCGGGGACACATATAATATATTTTCTACACTGTATATGGATATGTGGTCCGCCTCTTACTACAGGAGATCGAGGGATGTATGTAAAGTATGTTTATGTAGGTACATGACATAGATGTTCCAATAAAATTAAACTGTCACCCATAGAGGTTTTGTATAGTTTTGTATATATTTCGAAAGTCTTTGGTATTATCATGTATAATGTCTTTGACAGTTATAGTATGTGTCAAAAGCATTTTTACCAAGACAATATTGTATAAACAAATTTAGGTATACTGAAGATTTACATGCCATAAGCTTCGGCTGACAATTTTATAAATACATTTAATATTGCAGATTTCAAAAGGTGATTTTATACAAATGATTGAGGGGTCTCATACCAAAAAATGGACAGCTGTCGTTTTCTAGTGACGTTGCAACCTGTATTTTTTTGTGTCAGGAATCTAGATAAATAGTTTTGTCCGTATCATCTTGCAACCCCATGTATATATAATTGTCAAATGTTATGTTCGTAAGTTTTTTGTCCTAGCTGCATATCGTAAAGAGGACTAGAGATAAAAATGCTGTTTTTCTTTATATTTAATCCATAGAGTTGTAGTACATATTTAGTTGTACAATATATAGTATAAGTGTTTGCTAAGTAGCCATATAATGGATATTTGATTTTCGCATAGGTATTTTCCTCTTGAAACAATCTTTTCGTTAATAGATATACAAATTATTGTTTCATTTGAAAATATAATTGCGTTATTTTTAATTTTCAATATTCTCTATGATTTGATAAACTACTTAAAGCTAACCCGTTTATATACGTAGTTGTGAATCTTTTCAGCTTAAGAAGAGACAAGGAGAAAAGTTCTTATTGAAATTGTCGGGTAAATATGTCTACTTGCGGTAGCAACCACTCAGAAGCCTTTGACAGCGGAGAAGTATCTTTTATAGTAAAGGATGATTATGAGGCTAAAATGTTTAACAACCGTGATCAGGTATATTTTTGTTTTCTTTTTTCAAATAACATTCATTCATTATTTTTATCTAACTTATTTCTGTATTTCAAGTGTATATTACGAATTATCTCTATATTAGTAATAAAAATCATTATTATTTTTTAATGTTTAAGTTCCCTAAATTGTGGAGCTTCATTTATAAATGAAGGAAAGAAAGATGCGTACTTTTGGAGATACTGCTTGAAGATGTTACTAACTATCAATACATACTGGCACTAGTTGGTTATTTTTATGAATATGATATTGTATTTCGATATGTGTAAAAAAGAATTATTTTTTAACGTGTCTTAAATTAAACTTAGTTATATATGAAAATTTGAATCAAAGAACGAACAAAGACACACATCGTACTTTGTTAATGCGTAAAATGTTTCACTGATACTTGTTTCGTTATTAATTTTCCCAGAAACGTGTTCTCAAGAAAGAAAAAGGATGGAGCTGGATTTAGATGGCAGGTAAACTGTCATACAAATTACATATTCATTCATGTCTATTCATCTTTCACAAAACTTGCAGATGGCGTTATTTATTCTGTCCGCTCTGTATGTGTCCTTGTTTAGTGTCACGGAGCATGTCGTGGCTCAGTTGTAGAGCGTTGGAAGTCGCGGGTTAAATTCCAGTATTTTATCATCGCGATTGAAGTTTTTCCATGATTCTCCCTCATCTACAGCTAGCCAATTAAAACCTAATGTTCAAATAATATTCCGATATGAACGTTTTCTTGTTCAGAGTTCATCTTCAGTTCATTTATGGTCCCTAAACCGTTTATTGGAAGTCTTGTAGCCATCTAAAAGCGTGTACTTGTTTCAAAGTTATGAACTAAATAGGTTTGGAAAGGTAATTCATTGAAATAGACGATCAAGGCTAATTTCTATCATGGTTTTAAAATTAGGAACAATTTGTGATGTTTTGATTTACCACGATTGCCTGAAGGTGAAATGTGAGCCCATATATGTACGACAAATCTATCATACATCTACAGTATATAACTACATAAAAGTGATGAAGTCAGAATGTATCTTGAGCGCATGTAAGTAACTGGAATCTGTTTAAATATTATAACACAGGGAAATCTAGTATTTTACGTAACTTGTTGCGTACAATCGTTTGAAAATTGAACGCTTTTGGAGTATCCATCACTATCTTCTGATACGTATTTTTTTTTGTAAAGAAATATATTGTTTGCCAAACATAATATTCTTACGCTCAGAAAGTAAATATTCGATTTTTACGACGATACAAACATTGCATTAAAATGACAGAAATTTGTGCAACGCTGAAAGCATTTCAACGACTGGTTGTAATCAGGTCTGCAATAAATAATTCTTAGAGCCAGTGATTATCTATGTATTAGAGTAGAGAATATGTGCGGGTATATTTATCAGACCAAATTTGTAATAAATTGTCCATAAAATTTATAGCGTAGAAATCGTGTATCAATATACGCTGCCAAATTTCTCTTAAAAGTCCTCGTCTATTGAACAAAGTATGATAAATGCGCGTATCAAGCAAAGGTATTTCCAGTGACTTACCTTAGCACGCGTTCTGTTGTCGCTGTAACTGAATAATCAGTTTATTTGAGGAGTAAATAACTATCATTTGTTAAATGGTGATAATAATTTGTTACATACTTGCTATTGACCAGAAATGTATAAGCGCATACAAAATTTGTTTTCATGAGGATGGTACGGTAAATATTTTTTAACACGAATAGATGTTTCTTTTCGAAAATTAAAACTTGTAAAGCAAAAAAATGACTTTGAAAATAGTAAATTTTAAAGCGTAGGGTGAAACTCAAGCGTTTCAGATTTAGATCCGAATTTGAGATTTGAATTTACAAATCCGAAAATTAATTGTATTTCAATATCGAGATTTAACTTTTAAATTTCGAAATTGAATCTCTACGACCCTATGTATGATATTGAATTTCTATGATCCAGGGTGAATGTCTTCAGTTTTTTTTACATTTTAATTGAATTCGTATAACTTTTCAAAAGTTTTTTTAATTTAGGTTTAATCTCTCTTTTTGTATTTCAATATCATGGTTATGCACTTCTTTTTGTTTTACCAGATCGTTATTTATTATTTAATATGTACTTTTTTTCGTCGATATTGTTTACGAAAAGAAAAGGGTAATTTAACGTAATTTTAGACTTACTGTTTAACTAAAAGATTATAGAATATTTCTATGCTTGTTTCTGTGAAAAGAAATAATACACTGGAACATGTATACTGTAACGAAACTTCTACTTTTACTTTTAAGAACTATGTCTCAGTCTCCCCCTTTTCGCTCAACACTTATTGACTAACCTGTGGACTGTGGTGTGTCAAACATTTCCCACACTTCAGTTTTGGGTTTCAGTGTGTATATCATGAAACTAACAAAAACTACATTTTATTCAAGTACAACTATTTTTTGTAATATCGATTGAAGTCTGGAGAAAGCTCGTATAATTTTCTTGGAGACAAATAAGTTCATTTGAATAGTTCATCATTCGTTTACTTCAAATATATCGATACTGTCGGGACATAATATATATATTTTTTATTATTCCTTGATGCTGTTTGTAGTTAATATTTTGTGTACGTTTAAGATCATATTTGTGTGTTGAGATAATATTGCTTGCTACGGCGCTGACGTATTACGTGACGTGAGATACAGGTATGGTTTCGTTAGCTTTCGGGTTTTCTCGTGCTGTTCTAGAGCAGTCATTTTTGCCTTCGTGTTTGCTAGTTGGGCGTAGCTCAGCAATTATATGATGAATGGTAATTTTTACATGTGACATGCGTCAACAGAGGTTGGAATGTGAGGGATGGTGGTTCTGCTCACTACTATATCAAAAATAGCCTGGTAACAAATATTACCTTTTAATTGCTGAATATGCAAACTTTCAATAGGTATAACAAGAAGCAATTAAACCGTAACAAATTTCTCAATTTCATTAAGATGGCCACGAACGAATTATGCCATGTCACAGGGATCAAATAGCTTCCACATCGTCCAGTGAATTTCAAATAGCACAAGAAAATACCAAATAGGTTACTGAGACTACTGCAGTAATTAGAACTGTAACACAGGCTTACCGCTTATCATGTAATAACTCAGTAGTGGTTGTACCAGTGTTACGATGTGAGAGCTTTTGATTCATATCTTAATGAAATTGAGAAATTTGTTACGGTTTAATAGCTTGTTGCTACACCTATTGAAAGTTTCCATATTCAGAAATTAAAAGGTAATATTTGTTACCAGGCTATTTTTCTTGATATAGAAGTGAGCACAACCACCACCTCTCACCCTCACATTAATATTAACACTCCAACTTCTGTTGACGCATGTCACGACAATACGCATAGCAATAACGAGTGCTAACCTGTTGAGGTCTTCTGGAAATACGTTCTGGATACTTCGATACCAACATATTTGTCTTGTCTAGAGTTTCAATAACTTATTGCTTGTCACACCTGCGTTGAAATTTACTTCTTCCGGCGCGTTGGAAAATACGAGAGCGTTTGTAATATTAATATGTGACGCTTTTATTTTGGAATGGCTTTGCATTTACAGAAATATGTAATTGAGTAAGTAATGGATTGTTTGGTGTGAAATTACTCTGTAGTAGTTGCACACAACCAGTTATGTAATGGTTCTTCTACCAATCTTCACCTCCATTTTGATCGATTTCTTTATCCTAATTTTCTTATAGATTTTTTTATCGTCTTTGTCAGAATTTCCATTCTATTATCATCAATCGCGTCTGTGCGCGATTTCGTAAAGCGTTCACATTTATTCTTTGATTTATCTTATTTTCAAATCACTGTACTGTAACTCCTTTCTTTAAGCTGTTATGGAGTTTCATTTCGTTTATCATCTTTGATACTTAGTGCACTGATCGTCTTCCCCGTTAGAAACACATAAAGGCGTAGTTGATGGAAATGCTAATATACTTTTACATTTGCAGTACGCTCTAGAGTGCGTTTTTTGTATCACAATTTGACGTATGTAATTCTATAATATTTCTTTACGTTTTAGAAGCTCTATGTTAAAAAAATTATTAATTAATTGTAAAGAACTTATTTTCCTTTTGCGTTGTTAAAAACTGATAAAAATCACTTTTTACGTGTTGTCTTATCGACATTATGAAATCTAAACTCATTCGCAACATTAGACTTATAAATTTAGGTACCTCCGATATTTGACCTAATTGTTTTTAACTGACAAATATGATTCGGGATGTCGATCATATCTCATACTTCTGTTGATCAGTAATCATAATTACAAATGAATCCAGACATTTGGTTCTCGAAATACTAACGCGTGGAAACAAATAGTTGTATTGAAAATATAATCGTTCACAGCAGAATGGACACGTGTTATATTTTGTATATACATGTGTAATAAACTGGAACAAAAATCCCAAAATCCAAATTTGAAAAATAAACTCGGAAACCATCTTATATTGTAATTAAATGTCCAATAGATACTGAACTTTCGTTTGTAATCCTGAAACGCATAATCATTAGTGCAAATGTGGTCAAATTTGACCAATTTAGAAAAAAAAATCGGAATGCGGTTATTTAGTTTTTCAATCTGCAACTGCCATCGAGGAATAATAATAATTATATATATAATACGGTAGGTTTTCTTGTTCGGTTATAGTGCTATTATATCTTTAATGTATCGTAACGCTTTTTTAATATTTGTAGATCGAAAAACTAATGTAACATTTTGGATGATTTTCCAAAATTAATCCAGAAGCACAAAAAAGTTAAGCGAGGCCAAGCTCAGATTTTTGTTAAGATAATATTAAGAAAAATACTTTCAGGATATCGAAAGTTTAGAGGCCACTCACTACCTGCAACATTCTGCGTAAAATCGGGTAAATGCTTGCCGATGCGTGTAGTAATCTCATCTTTTGTCAATGAAAAATAGCGGAGAAGTGAAGGACTGGCTAGCAGTAGTAACGGAGAAGTGGAATGGAAGCTGATATGCAAGACTGATGAATTAGAGACTAAAAGGTGCAAAAGATCATATAATTTCTTACATGAGCTTTTACTTCCAAAAATGGGATATAAAGCTTTCAGAAGTCATTATTGCACTCCTCATTAGCCCTGAGGTCTAGTAAACAAGTTGCGAAATTTTCTATGATATACTAATGTTTAGTATGTCTGATATTGTATTACAGAAAGTACGAACTATGTATTTTCTAGTCGTATGGGCCCAGCATACCTGAAATATTATTGCAGAAGATATAAGCCAGGCGTCCATTTCCAAACGGGTCCTTCTGGAAAACTTTGGTAATTGAGATATTGGAATTGTTGAGTTCTATTTATCACTTTAGGACACATTTATACGATTCTACCATTCCAAAAGTCTTCGAATTCATCTGAATTTCATAAGAAAGTAGAGGATAATAAACATGAATATCAACAAAAGCTGTATATAATTTTATTTTTTCCAATGTTATTTTGCAAAAGCAAGTATTTATGAGGTACCTTCTCTAAGTATTTATGAGATATTCATACCTGCAAATTTTCCCTTGCGTTTAAAAATTAGGATTATATAACAAGTGCTCGTGTCAATTTCCTAACATTTATGATACATAGACCAGGATACGTTTGGAAATAAACGCCTGGAAAGATAATGGCTAGTCAATGATTTTCTTTTCTACATATCTATTCCAAATTTTGGCTACGTTTGTTTTCCTATCATTTGAAGTACGGTTCTTGCGTTTTTTAAATAATGCTGACAATTATTTTTATATAATGCTTAGAAATTACAAGCTAGTCTTGATATCATAAACAGCATTTATTTCCATGTTTCCTTCAGGCATGTTTTCGGGGGAACTTTGCTTCCAGCGGGGTTTGAACCGCGCTCTTGAAAGAATTTTCGTTAATACTTGTATTACTTATACGTATAATAGCACATTCTAGAAATATTCTTCATGTTAGTTTGAGGGTAGCTAAGGAAGTACAACATATTTTTAAGGAATATTAGTGTCTATTCCTGTTCTATATTTTAGCGCATTAAGGTCGATACGCGCTATCTATAATTTTCGTGAGCCTCCCGACGAGCTAGCTCCTCCAATGAATTATTCTGGAAGTAACTGTTTTACATCGGAGAATATCTTATTACCACGTTTAATTTACCTCACGAAAATTGAACATACAAAGAAATCTGTGCTTTAAGCAAAACGTTAAACAGCTGCTTTTTAGCACTTTAGTCAAGATGAAACATGTTATATTCCGTACACTACGGTAATGTGAAGCAGAGGCTATAAGACCCTAATCAAGATTCAAAGAACATTTCCTCAGCGTTCAAACAGTATTAATTTCGCCATGTTTTTAGGTCTTCGTCCGACTGTGCGCTGATCACCTACAAAAGTGAATAATCGCTTGTTATAATACATCAATAGATCACATCGATGTGGTCGGTGACGCAATTAATACGACGCCTCAGGACTCTTACTTGTGCGCTTAGCTGTAATAAGATGGTTCAGAAGCATGACTCTACAATCTCAGAGTGAACGAGCAGTTCTCTGCCTTGACTAGCAAGTCACCCCCAGGCCTCGGAATAAAAGGGAAGTAGGATATGACTGCCAATAGTGGCAGTCTGCGCTACGACTGTGTTCGCGAAAGGGCTTGAATCGAGTCCACTAGCCCCGTGGCCCAGCTTGCCTTTCGCTGTCACTGCACATGTACCCTTTCTGCAAAGGCCAATTCAATTGGTTTTGAACTTCGTAATGCGATTTTGGATACTTGTGTTGCTTAAATTTGTTTTACCAAATTTAATCGTAAATTTCAAATAATACCATTTCTAACGACGCACGTACGCTAAGGAAAACAAGTTCATTTTATTAGTGCAGTATCCATGGAATAAATTGCATATTATATTTTAGTTAAGCGGTAAATTCCAATTGGCGATTTTATTGTTAATATTCATTTTCATTTTTTAGGATGATAAATCCCCTAAAACAGAATTCGTAGAATTATCAGGAAAAGAAGAAAATAAATATTTGGTGAACGATTCTTTGGATACAGAAGCGATTGTTTTAGATCCCTTGCGGATTAATACATGTAAGGCTGAGAACAGAGAACAGGATTTGACGAATAGTTTAGAAGACACTCTCGAGCTTAGCGCCAAAGTAAAGGAAGAGAGAATTCAAGATGAAGGAGTTAATGTGTTCGAGGTTAGTGCATTTCCTCCATAAAATGCATACCACAAAAGTCATACAATGGAAATAATTTGTAAGAGCTTACAATGTCAAATATATATTTTTGTCAAATAAAATAAGTGTTAAAAGATATCTGATAGTTCATTCCATGGGTAAACGTTATGAATTCCAAGAATGTAAATTCAATTTCTTCACACAAAAGTACCTTGATTATATCGATGAGAATGCAAACAGACATGTTCATTAACTAATGGTGATTATAAAATGCCTTTGTTTTTGTGTGAAAGGTAGACATAATTTATACAGGCATGTTCATCAACTAATGAGGATTATAAAATGTCTTTGCTTTTCTGTAAAATACTCTAAAGCAAAGCGTAATAAATTTTTTTGGCAAATTAAAAATCAGGTTTGAGGTTTTCGGAAGTTAGTCATTTGAAATTTTAGTGAAACTTGATAGTTGTATAAATTAAATGAAAAATACTGATTACATACGTTAGTTATACTGAGTGTCCTTATATTGATTTTTGTAAATAGTATGCCTCAGTGTCCCACAGTTTCTGTACTGCTTGTTACTTCGAAATTCATTATTGTTTATTATGTAGGAAGCTAACACAGGAAAATTATGGACAACAAGTATCTACACAGTAAAACATCGGTAGTTAAAGCTTCTGCTACATCTTCGCTTTCGAATAACACTGAATGACTGACGAACTAGTTTTATACTTTTGAACACCCTTAAGTCGTTGCTTTGTAATGTATACGAATTGCTGAATATAATTTTTCTTGCCTTAACTATTGCCCTTCTCTGTATAACCGCAAAATAGATACTCACCTTCTTCATAGTACTTTGTACCCATGTTTGTAAACGTGTGATTCTGTTCATCCATTTTCATACCAGTAAGCGATTTCTTCAGTTTGAAGTCTGTGGCTTTAATATAATGTTAAACAGCTAAGAATGTGTTGATATTTTGTCATTCAACAAGTATTCGTATTTTAAGGAAGTTTTTGGAAGTCACGGGAAGAAAGAAATTAATGAGTTTGGAGTGTCATATTATAATTGGATCTGTGATATTTTCGTATCCATGCTTTGCAATAATTGGTAATAGCCGCAATATATTTTCCCTTTTTATCCCCAAAATTAGGATCGTTTCTACTTCTTCGGAAAGGAGAAGGATATGAAACTTCCGTAGCGGAAATAATATGAAGTTAAATAAGCACTTTATAATATTTCCATGTTGCATAAAAGATAGAGCCTTGTCTCTAAATGTAACCATCAGAATTCTCTCTTCAAAGATCTACTACAAATCATAACTAGAAAATGGAATAGTTACTTCAGTTAGAAAAATATTTAGATAGTTGATTTGGATTACATGTCCATGGGTTACATTAAACATTATTTCTGGCGGAAGTTACAAAAACTACATCTTAAAAATGTACAACAAATTTTCAGTTGGAAGTTCTATTGAAGTGTGAAGGAATTGTATTGAAAATTACTGTCGAACCTTGTGATATTGGTTACTTTTGTTCTTAAATTTGTTTTATATAATTCATTGAATAACATTTGTTACGCTGTAGTCTCATAGGCCTGATTACAAATGAAGAAACATTTATAATCAGACTCAACTTAAAAATAGTTTCATTCTATAGTATTAGTTTCCATACAAGAAGTAACAGTATATTTTTACTTTAACGATATGAATCAATTTTTTAATGTTAATTAACATGTTCACTTTTCAGGACAGTGAAGCTCCTGTAACAGAATTCGTAGAATTGTGACAAAAGAAGGAAAATACATATTTGATTGGCCATTCTTTGAATATAGGAGTGAATGATTTAGAAAACCCCTTGTGCGTTAATACACGCAATGCTGAAAATACAGACTATGATTTGGCGAGTCATTTAGAAAAATCTCAACAACAAAGCGCTGAAAGAGAAGAGAAAACAGAAGAGGAAGGAGGAAATGTATTAAGATATAGCGAATTTTCAAGATTAGTTAAATTAAATGAACAGCAGGAAGGGGGTATCGTAGAAATCAGTTCAAACAACCCAGAATGTCAACATTTTTTACAGAATATGAAAGAGAAAATATCTGAAATAATTGAGCCCACGGAGAAATCTTATGAATGCCAGGAATGTAGACGAAAATTTTCTACGAAACGTTACTTGACCGTACATATTAGAATTCACACAAACGTTAAACCTTACGAATGCCAAGAATGTGGAAGAAAATTTTCTCAGAAGGGTAACTTGAACGTACATATGCAAATTCATACAGGCCTGAAACCTTACGAATGTCAAGAATGTAGAAGAACATTTTCAAATAAATATTCCTTGAATAAACATATGAGAATTCATACAGGCCTGAAACCTTACGAATGCCAAGAATGTAGACGAAAATTTTCACATAAATGTGACTTGGATAAACATACGAGAATTCATACAGGCCTGAGACCATACGAATGCCAAGAATGTAGACGAAAATTTTCTACGAAACGTTACTTGACCATACATATGAGAATTCACACAAACGTTAAACCTTACGAATGCGACGAATGTAGAAGAAAATTTTCTCAGAAAAGTCACTTGATCTTACATATGCGAATTCATACAGGTCTGAAACCTTACGAATGCGAAGTATGTAAAAGAAAATTTTCTAGGAAAAGTTCCTTGATCGTACATATGAGAATTCATACAGGCCTGAAACCTTACGAATGCCAAGAATGTAGACAAGAATTTTCTACAAAAAGTGTCTTCACCGCACACATGAGAATTCACACAAACGTTAAAACTTACGAATGCCAAGAATGTGGAAGATGATTTTCTCAGAAACGTAGCTTAATCAAACATATGGGAATTCATTAGTTCTGAAACCTTACGAATTGAAAGAATGTAGACGAAAATTTTCACATCAATTCGACTTGGATAAACATGAGAATTCACACAGGCCAGGAACTTTACGAATGCGAATAATGTAGGTTGAAATTTTCATAGAGAATTGCCTTCTAAAGACATATCGGTCAGGAATTTTATGAATGCCAGGAATGTGGAGGAAATTTCTTAAAAAAAAACACTTGATCGAATATATAAGAATTCATAGGAGCCATAAACCTTACAAATGACAAGAATATAAATAATTTTCAGCGAAATGTGTTTCGAATAGACTTTGAAAGTTCATACGGCGTAGGAAGTTCATGTGGGTTAGAAATAAGAAAGTACATTCTGCCGTAAAATTAACATCGGACATATAACGTCGAATAAGAAGAGTCCACTTGTCAATACTAAGATTGTTAATACAAATATAAACCTTGTAGTATTGAACACTTGAAAGATGAATGGAAGAGGAACATTATGATATCGGATACTATATTGTAAAAGATAAATTTGAAGTCGGAAATTATAAAATATACAGGACATACTTTAATAGTAGTGTACTTTTAGGCACAGTTGGAAATTGGTACGAGGAAGAAATTCATGTGTATTGAAAAGATAAAATGTGACAAATTGTTGATGTTATTAAATATTGTATATGGTAAGAATATCATTACGATATTTTGTGTAACTGATTTTTTTTTATAATTATTATTTCCGCTTTGTTTCCTGTGTTAATTATAAATATTGTTCTATAAGAAATTTTCAATACATATTTAAGGAAAGTTTCCGTTCCTTGAAAAAGTTTCCAAGCAAAATCAATCTCGCAGACCGACGTCGCCACTAGTATTAACGTCACTTTCAAGCAGCCACTGATTTACAATGATAACTATATCAAAATGTGACGTTTTGGAATTCCCTATACGCACCACTTTTCACGTTTCGGGGAGGGGTCTACCAGTCCTCCTCCAAAAACTTCAAGAATGTTTATGGTTTATTTGGTAAGAAAGTAGAAATTCGGGGACGGAGGCAAGAAGGAGAAAAAGAGCTATAATCTATCGGCTAGGGTGCAAAATAGTCAACTTCATCTGGTAAAGATGTGTAGGGGGTCATTCCATTTTTGTTCAAAATACGAAAATAACAACCCGGAAATCAATTTTGGTAGCTTTAGTAGTGTATGGCGGGAAATTTGTTTTCGAAGCGGAAATTCTAAACATTGGAAGGCCTGCATGTTGGCGACGAAGATGTCCTTCCTAATTACCCGACAGTCATAAAAGATAACCTCGTTAGAAAGCTCACGAAACAGATATCCGGATAGTATTTAAAGTGTTCCCATTATGCTCCATAATTAGAAGAAGAACAAATATGAAAATTTACTGAAAAATCACATTTTTCATCTTTCACAGGCAGTTTACCGTACGCCTAAAGATATTCAATAGTATACACTAGGTGTTCCCGTCACACATATACAACAATCAGAAAGTTTGGTGCCATACAACAGAAAAAATTGGAGAAATTGAAATTCCCTTGGGGATCGCCATTTACATTGGGCTAATGGGGGAATCATCCCTCCGAATTTTCTCTCACTTCGACTACGTTTATACAAGTCATTTTATCCGTTGTTCACTCACAACAATTGTGAGCAAAAGTAGGCCACAATTATCGTGGGATATATGGTGTTTTGATTAAATCTCCGCGGCAGCCGCCAGTTTTTGAAGAAACTACGCAGTAAAAATATACACCCTCCCTGTTTACCTTTCAAGCCGGAGCATCCATACAAACAATATATTACCGCTTATGTTGGTTCTTTCTTGTCATTTTCGGCCGTTTTTGTTTCATTGTAATATGAGACAGGACGTCCTTTCTGTTCACACCAACCTTCTGGATTCTCTCTCTGTATGTAATAAAGGAATTTTCTGCTCTTCTATTTTAGTTCTATAAGTGTACCAGCGTTCTGTAATTCTGGTTTGGTTCAGCAGTTTGCCACTATTCTTGCTTAACTTTCTATTTTGTCCTGTGAGGCTTTATGTGCACATGTGTTTGGCCAGGGACCCATATCATGTATGTATGTAACAACTCTTTTCAGAGTGAGGTTTTAATTTTTCATCGGTTACCATTCTTTTGTTTCCCGTTTATAGGAATTTTGATTTCAGCCGTTGACACTAGATATTTTTTGTATCTTAAGTTTGTTTTATGCAGTGACAATTTGTGTCAGTGGTCAGCCAACCATGTTCTGACCGGGTTTTAGCTGCTTGATCTTCGGTATATTCTGCTGGTTACATGTCTTTCCAATTTCGTTTTGTCTGTTTGGTTGGTCTCGAGCTTGGGACACTTTCCCTGGTTCGTGGCCGTTTGCCGTTTCCCGCTTTCTTGTTTAGACCTGGTAATGCTTAGTTCCGTAAGCGGGCTGCATTTTAAGTTTCCGGTTCATGTGGTTTCTAATACATTGTTTTGGCCTTAAGAACAGCCGGTTTTTGTCTTTAATTAAACTATACCCTTTCATTTAGTTGATTTGTGTTATGAATTGGACTGGTAATTTGCCTTATGTGTATACAGGTTGGTATTCAGCACAGGTATCTCAGGTCAGGTCCATATATAGATACTCACGCAGGACATAGCTACGGATTGTTCGAGTAGCTGTGCCTTTTTTTAAAAAAATATTTTTCATCAAATATAATGTAAGTTTTACATTAGAATCACCAGTTCCGTGTGTTTTATAGGAGGCAGTGGGTGGAATATTTCACATTTCGAGTGGACTTTTACCCTTTCAACTATTAATGCTGAGATACATCTTTTCCGTGGTATATTCAAGCCGTTTGGGTTCGTCACATTTTTGTAGGTCTCCATATGTGTTGGAGTATCGTCTCTTGTTCTTAGTTATTGTTGCAGATAGTTTGTGTGACAAAACTCTCACATGATAGTGTCAGTGGACAACTGACTCAAAGGACAATAAATAAAGGACAGAGTTGGTCACCACTACTAAGAAGACCGTGAGGCCCTACTAAACTGATTGGGTAGAAGAAAAACGCTAAAATTAAACATTAACCAACTGTCTGCAAGAATAACTGGATACCAAAGACGATACTCCAACACATATGGAGACTTTTGAATCTATCTCGAAAAATGTGACGAACGAAAATGGCTTGAACATTCCAAGAAAACATTTTTCAGTATAAATAGTCGAAAGCGTAAACGTCCACTCCAAATGTGAAATTTTCCACCCATTAATTCCTACGCTAAACACGGAGCTGGCGATTCCTCTTAAAAACTAAATTAGACGTGGTAGAAAAAATATTGCAAAAATAGGCAAAGCTACTGGAACAATCTTTAGCTATGTCATATGTGAGTATCTATATTTGGACCTGGCCTGAGATACCTATCCCCGATAGCAGAGTAAGCTTATTTCAAACTGTAAGTGTACAAGCTTATATCAAGCTTACTAGCTGCCACTTCTAAAGCTTGATGTATGCTTGCCATATCAAACTGTCACAAAAAGCATGAGACAAAGGAACGTAGCAAGCAGCTTGCTTAATCACTCATCTACTGAGCCAAAATTTTTACTTATAGAGCACACTTACGTGACAGAGTGTCGCCGACAAAATACATTCCGGAAGAAACGCAAATTAAATCAAGCTGTAACACCTGCGTGTGCAATAAGGAAATAGAAAAAATACCGAACTTGACTTACCAAACCTAACAAATGAGTGGTCAATTATTTTTAAATTTCCAAATGCATATAAAAAGAAAAAAGCAAGTTTGCTTTAAACATATGTAAAAATAACCACGGCATGATTCGATCCCGGGACCTCCGAATCATCTTTCCGACATGTTAGCGATTACAAGACACTAACTTTCAATTAGTGGCTTGTAAGCATTCTTTATCGTTCAAGCACTGCCTTCACCTGAGGAGGACAGAACTACTGACGTAAGAACGGAATCTGATTTGTCGGCAAGCCTCTTTACAATGATCCCGTCGCCTGTACAGAAGCAAAAGTCAACTGCAAATCAAGGCTGTGATAAGATTACATGCTATGTGGGATGCTGAATAAAAGCATGTAAACACATATGGGAACTTACCAATGCAATTCACAACACGAAAATACTAAATCAACGAGAAAAGTTAAAGACAAAAACCAGCGGTTTTAGGGCCAAAACAATGTATTAAAACCACATGAACGGGAAACTTACAATGAAGCCCGGTTATGGAAATATTCATTACCAAATCTAAACAAGAAACCGGAAAACCTCTAAAGTCCCGATATCAGGGAAACTCTTTCAAGTGGGAGACCAATCAAACAGACTAGAGTAAAATTGAAAGGAATGTAACCCACAGAATATATCGAAGATCAAGCAGCCAAGAGCCTGGTCAGAGCATGGCTAGCTGACCAATAACACAAATTAGTGCATAAAACAAACTTACTATACTAAATTAATGCATGTCACTTACAGAACTACAAGAGGCGAAAATTCCTTTATTACATATACAAAGAAATAGAGAATCCAAAAGGCTGGTGTGATCATGAAAGTCAAGACTCCGGTCTCATATTACAATGAAATAAACATGGCCTAAAATGGCAAGAAAGAACCAACGTAAGCGGTAATATAGTGTTTGTATGGAAGACTGCGTAATTTCTTCCAAAAATAGCGTCCGCCGCGGGACTTTTATTAATCAAAACACATAGATCCGACAACAATTGTGGCTCATTTTTACTCACAATTGTTGTGCGTGAACAA
This sequence comes from Lepisma saccharinum, assembly GCA_022664845.1. Classification (NCBI taxonomy): domain Eukaryota; kingdom Metazoa; phylum Arthropoda; class Insecta; order Zygentoma; family Lepismatidae; genus Lepisma; species Lepisma saccharinum. Next base: position 38,986 of record JAGDQP010003277.1, read on the forward strand.
CAGATGGGATGACGAAGTTTCACTGTATCGTAGTCGAAGCGGCAGAAAATTCCATTTCTCTCATTAGCCCAAAGAAAAAGGCGATCGCCAAGGCAAAGTTTGGTTTATGCAATTTTTTGTAATGTTTTATGGGACCAAACTTTCTGACTGTTGCATATGTTTGGCGGGAACACCTATGGTATACTCTTGAATTTTTGCTAGTCTTAAGGTAAATGTGTTACCACCTGCGTGTGAATTATGAAAATATGTGATTTTTCAGTAAATTTTCAGACTTGCTCTTCTAAATATGAAGTACAATAGAAATGTATATCATCCGGATCTCTGTTTTATGAGCTTTCTAACAAGATAATATTTATGAGCGTGAGGTTATGAAAACGGACATCAGCGTTGCCAATACGAAGGTCTTCTCCTGTTTAAAAGTTCCTCCTGCCAAATCAAATTTACGCGCCTAAAACTACGACAGCTACCAAAGTTGTTTTGCGGGTTGCAATTTTCGTAATCGGAACAAAAAATTGAATAAAATGACACTCCAAACGTCTTTACTGGGTGAAGTTGAATATATCCTCCAAATTGGGAGTCTAGCTGATAGTGTGATCAGGATAACAATAAAAAGAAGGCCTTTTTAAACAGTACGAAAGGGTACGTCTTTCTTTCCATTTACATAATATACTTTAATATGTAACTATGGAAAATCATTATTTATACTCTTGATGTTATTAAGAACAAAATTAAAATAAACCTAGGCCTTTATTATACATTTTTCCATGACATTATCACTTATAAAACGAATAAATTTTGTGGTTTACTTTTAGCATCACCTGAAAAGTCTTTTGCCTTGGCTCCTGTTAACCATTTTCACTCATGACTGATGGGAAATGATTATATTCCGTTGCCTGAAAGTATATTTGAAGCAGCCTATGTAAGTAATTGTTGTTTTGTTACTGGTGGCTCAAAGACATGTGGGGTCGCAGGACGCTGGGGTAGCCACCTTGTTCACATTTAGCATCATAGACATCTTTGAAATCTTCCTCAATGCTCAAAAGTTACTTTAAAATTAATTCATCACCTGTACTCCACAAAAACAGCCTTTTTTTCCATCATAATTCTTGTCAGTTTAGTAAATTCATGTGTCCCAACTGTGACAAAAATAAAAGCAAACTGTGCACTGGGGTACTGGATGCTCCAAACACACCGCCTTGCGCGAAGAAACCTTTGTCAGCGTTTAGAACAAATTTATAAAGCAGACAACTAAAGTAAAAGTCTCAGGAAATGGTGGGAATGACCGTTGCCAGTAGTATCGCACAATAAAAAATGATTCACTGGGGCATGTTAAGCCTCAGGATTCACTTCACGGGTTAATCTGATCCGAAAGTCCTTCTAGAACAAGTCTTGTAAGGACATAGGTGGACGCGCCAGTGAGATTGATATCAAAATATTATCGTGACAACGAAGATGTTTTACTAACTGAATTCTACGAGTTTGCTATTACAAATTGCTCTAGTGGTAAAAATCCGGTTGCAATATTCAGTAGTAAATATGAATGTTTAAGGCTGAGTTGATCTGATCCAGTGACAAGGTACATTCACCGGAATTTGTTTAAAATTGATTAAAATATAAAGTTCTGCGTGGCCCAATGTGTATTATACTAATTTTAGCGAACGATACCAGTAATTTCTATATTGATGAGCCTTCATATATCCGAAATGCTATCTTAAGATAAGAGAAAATTATATTTATGGGCGGTAACAGCAAGAAATGCTATAGTAAACCACTATTAAGCTCGGAAACAAAATTCCCTTTTTTTTTTTAGATAGAACTGGAGAAGCAAAACAAATTGGATCAAGTACTGCTTCTCTGAAACATGCTACACACACCATCGGCCATTATGGATCCGCCATGTTGCATTCAAGTTATTTCATTTAAATGGGAATATGTACAAGTATATATAACAAAATTCATGTAAAATTCCCGCAGAAATGAACTCGTGTAGTTAGTTTGACATCTACTGAACCAAAATCAATAGATCTCTTCCCCGACAACAACATGAATGTGTGTACCAAATTTCAACTGAATACATAAAGTTGCATTATCGTTGATGAAGGACTCTGTAGACATACAAATACACACAGACTGTGATGGATCAGTAAAAAAATTATCATCTGAATTAGTGCTTGGTTAGGTAACTTTCAGTTATGAGGTTGGCTACATTTTTTCGGATGGATAGTTAGAACGTAACAAGATATCATAGCGGAGGGACGCATACGATACTTCAATCTGCGCTGTATATTATAAGTGGTGATTACATGATGAAAGTTTCATCCCATTGTCGGGGTTGGGACACATATTCGTCCATCCTTTATATTATTGTGAGTGCTGAGTGAAAATAGCAAGTTAAGAAGTATTTGCTGAGCTGGATATAGTGGACGTGATTCCTGCATTGGACATTGTGGATAACCTTGCCTTAAACCTGGATACCGGGAAGGAGATTCCAGATTTACTAAAATTGGTGAGAAAAAGAATTTCTATATTAGTCCAACGTGCGAGTGAAATATACCATGGACAGTCCGGGTGAGTACCACTTTTGATATGTTAATTTCACATAGCCTCTTATGGACGAAAATATCATACTTGTAAACTGCACGCACAACGCCAGAAGATTTGTCTTCATGCCTATTAATAATTTGAAAGAAATATTTACACACTATAAATAACTGCATTCGTTTTGCAAAGAACATTATCCCAGTTTTTGTTGTTTTATCGTCGTTTCTATAAGCAAGCAGTAGATTCATGCTTCCTAAAAACAACAATTACGCAGAGCGAGAGCGATTGTTGCGAGGCGAATAGACTGTTCTTTTTTATTTTTTCTGGGAGAAAAATTGTAGACAAACACTAGTGTGTAGTGGTGTTACGTCATCAAACAGAGACGATATCACATGATTTACAGTGTTACTAATTCGAGACAGAATTTACTAAAAACAGCACTGGTGTTATTAATGCCAACAGAGTAAAAGTATTTCAAGGAATTTTATACGGGATTTCGACAGACGCGAATTAGCATAAAGAAAGAAAGGCTGTTATCTTCGAATAAAACGTAGAACAAGCAGTGTCGTATTGATATTGTCTCGTTGATAAATTTTACGATTTTCTTTACGTGCTGCAAAGAAAACGATCGTGTTTTAAATATTGGTGAAGAACCGAAAAATCATCAATTTCTATGAACTTCTCATCTTCGTGATAAATGTCACAGTGTTTATTTTTGAAGATCGTATTGGTTTCGTACTGAAGTTCCAGTTACGTCATTTTTTGGAATCCAGTTGCGTTGGATAATATCGACTCCAGCTTTGTACAGAAATATAACCCGGTGCGCGGGAATAACAATATATACTTATCCTTCAATCGAAGAAGTGTATTGGATACTTACCCTCTAACATGTTGAATGGAAGGTTGTTGCTTGCCTAAAGTGTGGAAGGGGATCCAGGATCAGTCAGGGGAGAAGCGTAATAAAGAAGCGGACATATCTCGGAAGAAGATTTTTGTGTCATCCCTGTGATTGAACTAGTAGAAAGGACTACGAATTTTGTGATTAATATTATAAACATTATTTTTTTATACCTGTACCCGTATGATAATAATTTCCTTCCATGAACATTTTGATAGTAGATCTTGTTGCTATCTTAATTTCGTTATTTTGATATTCAGAATCGGATAGGATTTACTTAATTAAAATTCATTGAAGTTGCGTTGCGGTGTGATATTCCTTATTCTAGGTGTGTAGAATTTTGATTTTCATTTTGTTCTCAGTCGTGGGAAATTTTTCGAATAGTATTTCTTCCACCACAATATCTTTCGATCCGTGCGCACGCGATCGTGTCGACAAGAATAGTCGGTTTTCTTACTTCGTTAGAGACTTTTCGGTCTTCAAAGTATTTTCAGATCAAGTGGCTGAGTGTTGTTTGTTTTGATCCAGTTTGATAGGTGTTGGAGAGTCATCATAAGGTACGTGTAATTTAGTATTAAATATTGGTTTAATTAGAGTGTATTGGTGTATGAATAAATTGTTTATTACCATATTGATATGTAAAGTAGTTATGGTCGTAACTCATAAGTAGTAAAGGGGTACCTTTTTTGGTAATATTGTGAAGAATCATATTTTCACGTTATTGCAAGCTCGGATTGGAAATGTTTCGAATTGTTCTAAATATTTATCAATAGAAGACATTATATTACACTGTTGTAAGGTGTTACTCGTATATTTATAAGTATAAACACCTAGAAATTTCTAAAAAAGCTTATTTTCTCACCTTATATTGAAAGCAATACATATGATTTATACTGTTACTATGTCATAAACTATTTTAACGTAATATTTTGTTAAATAAAGAATAAATACATGTTCTATTGCGAAGAGTTGGTCTGATAATACACCTTTAGTGTAAAAAAGCTAAAAATTATTTGACTCTGTCATTTGAAAATGTGTTCTCTACGCATTTAAGATTATTTTTGCTAGTTTTTGAGTAAGTTTTCTCAGAATTGGTGATTCTAGTGTTTGAAGCTTACGGATAATTGATAATAAACTGATAATTGTTGGAAATACCGTAAGTCTTTTATATATTTATCAATAATATTCAACCAAAGACATTTTTAACAATAATTTTTATAGATATTATTGTGGTTTGATATTTCTATAGTGGACATAAACTTCTCTATTGAAAAAGCAACATACGTCTGCGATTGTTATCAATTATTTTGGATAAGTGTTTATCTAGTGTATAATTTTTAGTTATAATAAATAAGTTCTTTTCATCAATAGTCCAGATGTTAAAGATACAATCATTTAGAGGTATTAATGCACATAAGGTACTAGGAAGTTTTCTAGTTTTATTATTCATTCCTTTCTCCAAGATTGATGTGGTTCTTTTTGTTGGTGTTACTTGAGTAGATTATTCATCATTACTAGTGTGGTGTACCTATTTAACCAAGATCGTGATACCTTGAACCCATCCTATGTGAGTACCTACTATTTATTCAATAACATTAGACAATTTCACCGTACGAACCCGTTATAAGACGTCGATACGGAAATGACGGCTTATTTCTTTACGTTTTATTAAACTGGTAGAACTAAAATCTGGTCTTATCTCGATTTAGAAACTGTGCCCTTAATCCAAAACTTCAATGTTACAGCACTGGAGTAAGAAAAACCACACATGAAGAAATTATTAGAACCATGACACTACTGTTCTAATACATATGTTTATACCTATTATTTTCTCAGAAATTGTTTTCATTTTTCAACATCAAAACGTAAGTATAGGTCATACTATTCTTCAATGTATATTCGAGAAGTGCCTGGCGGGAAATTAACGGATCTATTCTATATAAATCTCCAGTAAAATTTGCTTTTGCAGATTCTAGTTGCCCATATTGATTTGTTTGCAATAAGCAGGCTGTAAAGGGTAGTCTGATCATGCGAAAGTAGCTTGTGACTGTGTTAGTGCGGTAGGAGGGTGTTCGATTCCAAAGTACTGGTTTACTTTTGTGACCGTACGTTAGTGACCTATAATTAACGTGTGAGTATTATTGTGCAAGTATTAGTGTGTGTATGCGCACATTACCTAGGATGAAAATCTATGCAAATAAGGTGTTAGGGAATTTACGCCAGATTGAAGTAGCATCATCAACGGAGGATTTGCATGATGGAGAAAGACAGATTGCTATTCTTACTTGTTGAAACCATTCCACAAGTGCTGATAACAGATCCTGTTCTATCGATAATATACTGAAGCTATCCTTCCATACCCTAACTAGCTTTTGCCACTATTCTTTATCTCAACATAATGATATCAAATCTAACCAACAAAATCTTTCACTTTTATATCTTACTTTACTCCGGCTAGTTTGTTTAAGTAAGATGCTATCCAATCACACTCGTATTAAAGCAATACAACCCAACAAAGGTTTTCTAGCTTTTACATTTACATAAAATAACATAAACTAGGGTAAAATTAATATTTATCGTATTAGAACCGAAACATACAAAAACAAATTATAGTAACCAAAACACAGCTATTTAACATTTTTGGAATGGGACCGGGCTTAACATTAACATATTCAAAATAAATTTTTGATATATTATTACAGGACACATTGTGAAAACTAGTGTATATGTAGGTTGTTCATATAACTCAAACTCTACAAGCGAAATAGTTACATATTTCACTATAGAAAACCCAGAACGAGCATTTTAAACAAGTGTGCTATACTACATGATGAGTATGGAAGAAAGCACTATCCTAGATTTATTGTATATTTGAAAGTAGCTTTAGGGTCATTTTGTTTTGTTTTATATTTTCGTATTACGTCTTGTAAATTAGACCATGTATAAAATCCAATTGTAAAATAGAATAATTTATGTCTCTTATCTGTGTAATTATCACGTAAAATGCAATTTTAATGAATGTAACAGAAAACGCTAGTAGAGCGTTGTAGATAGATACATATAGTTATTATTTCAATTTAGTTGTCTTTAGCACAAATTGGGTATGCTTATTTCATTTCTTACAAATTATTATCTCTTTTTAGTTTCTTAAAGAGCCATTAAGCTATTTAAATAAAAATTATTTTGTAAATAACAGATTATTATTTACCATTAAACTACATAAAATTTCATTAACGTTTTATACTCTACATTACAACTCCAAATTCATTGAAATTTCTTAAATGATTTTTAGATAAATTTAAGAATGTATTGCATGATTTATTAAAACAGCGCAATGTATCAGGAGAAAATTTCAAAGTATATTATTTGTTTAGGAACCATTTTAGACTATGAACTAGAGTGGGCAGTGGCCACTTCATCCGGTAAAGACGAGTGGAGTGTTATTTTATTCCATTTTATGTTTACATTACGGAAATCATAACATGGAAATCATTTTGGGTAGCTATCATAGTCTCTTGAGCATGTATTTAACTAATTTCTTTTAAAAATGATCACCACGGAGCAGTAATAAATCAAATCGCCATAGATCAGCCGACAATTGCCCAAAGTGGATCATTTTTGTTCACAATTGTTGTGAGTGAACTACAGACGGAATGGCAAAGTTTTACGTTTATAGTCATAGCCAAAGCGCGAGAAAAGTCAGGGGCACATATTTCTCATTAGCCCAATGTAAAAGGCGATCACCAAGGGAATGTTTTTTTTTCTAGATTTTTTCTGATGTCATATGGCACCAAAAATTATGATTGTCGCATGTCAGGAGGGAATTCTTAGAGTAATTTTTCAGGTTTATTCCTCTTCTTCTAAACATGAAGCACAATGGGAACACATGATATACCGTTCGAATGTCTGTTTCATTAACTTTTCAACGAGATATTATTTATGACTGTCGGATAATTAGGGAAGACACCAGTTTCGCCAACATGAAGGCCTTCGCTTATTTCTTCCTTCCAAAACAACTTTTCCTGCCAAAAACTTTGAAAGCTACCAAAATGGATTTCCGGGTTCCCATTTTCGTAATCTGCACAGAGAATGGAATATAATGATAAGTCACTGACCTGTAGGTCAGTATAGGACTATGCGAGAGGTTATTACAAGATAAATGTGGTGCCGATCACCACATTAAGTCACCGAGCTGTCAGGATAGTTTCTAGAAAATGGTCGTTGAACACATTAATAACGAACTAGTTTTTTGCTAGAGCAAAGAGAAACAGATACGTTTAACAACTAATTTAGAACATTTATTAGAAGTCAGAATTAGAATCAATGTACCAACATAATTAATTTTAGAGAGAGCAACATACCTCGAGAATTTAAGATGTGTTTCAATTGTGTTGATCAGTTTATTTATAAGAATGTCACTTTTACTTTAAAAGTCTAAATCGTGTTTGAAACCAATTATACAGAGTTCAATAATTTCAGCTAAGTCCAAAGTAACTATAGCTGTCGAAGATCGCAGTTTAACGGAGTAACTTGGCTTCTGTAACATTCGAAGTTAGGGGAGAGGGAAATGAGGCGAAGATCCGAAAGGAAGGGAGTTTTAGGTAATATTTATAGCACTGTCTTTTCTGATTAAAGGACTTACTGGGAACTTTCGTATGAGATGAAATACACTTCTTCAAGGTGAAGCTGTTATTAAAAACACTTCTTAGAAAAAGCTAACATAAAACAATAATTTTTCAAGTGGTCACACGTCTTGCTCTGGGTGGTCAGGGATAAGTCTTGATTATGTGTGGTACAATGATTGTGTTTACCACAGTTCGTTTAAATGTTCTATGTTATTGTATGTCATAAGAAAGACTTGATATACGTATAGTGAACGAAGAGTTATATTTAATTTGCGAAATAGTCTTTTAAATGATGTTCTTCTAGGTTTACCAGTTATTGCTCTTCCTGCTTATTTCTTACACAAAAATTGTTTCTGCCTATTTGAAGAGTAGTCCCAAAACGCCATTCCATATCTTAATTGTGATTCAAATGTGGCTTCCCACATAGCAAAATGATGTCCCAGGGACATCTGACGGATCTCCTGACAGGATATCGGGACGTCCGTAGGACGTCCTGTTTAAGTCCCGTTTACATCCATGGGACGTATAGTTATAATTAATCCTTCGTATAACTATACGAAGGCATATCCTTCGTCTAGTTATAATTAATTAAATAATAATAATAGGAAGGTCGATTTCATTTATAGAAATTCCAGGTAGGTAATCCCGCACGGCTTTCCGGGTGACATCCAGAGGACCTCCATACCGGATGAACTGTTTGTATTGCCCACAGAGTTATCCCACGGACGTCCTTAGGACATCGCTATGGGAGCTTGAGAAATCTGACGTTAATGGGATCTAAATGGGACGTCCCAGGGAAGTACTCTGCTATGTGGGTTGATAGCTGGTTAATATAGTATTCGCATTTACAATAAGTACCAATGATTTAATTATAAAGATGGGTGAAGAGAGTTTACTGCATAATGTATCCACATGCTCTTTGCAGTTTAATTCCTCGTCTATTGTCTATTTATCACGGAGTTTTGTAGATTTAGAGCATGCAATTTCTTTATTAATTATACTTAATTTTTGTTTACAGCTGATATTTTGTTGTTCATTATGGAAATTTATGCATTTCGTCTTTTCACTGATTAATGTTAATTTATTTTCAAATTAGTTTTCCAATTCAGATACCGTTGTGTCTATCTGTTGTTGGAGATTTATCATGTCGGACTTGATAAGTATATTTGTATCATCTTCATAAACGATTGTATTTCCTTATGTGACATGTTGTGGAAGATCGTTGATGTATATTAGCTGGGCCGAGTACAGAACCTTGTGGAACACCAACTTTCAATTTTGTCGGAGAGGAAACAGCTTTCACAATTAAATCCGTTCTTTCGTCAATGTGACTAATTTCTATTATCTGTGTTCTGTTTAGTGTTTTTTTAAAAAAACGGAAAAATCCAGGGAAAAAAACGTTTCCTTTCCAATTTTCCGTGCTACTTCGGAAAAGAACGTTTTTTTTTACTATTACGGGGTCCCTGGCAACATTTTATGATCAATGAATTAGTTAAAAATGTTAGTTGATGTTCAAAACATATATTTAGGGGGGGAAATCCGCAATGGGACTGCGCCTAACAAAGTTTTGAAGCAAAATGTACGTTTTCTGGGTCTGAGCCAAAGATGCCTAAGGGCCAAAAGGGAACAGAACGTTTCTCTCATGTACAAGGGTGCTAATGAGATATGTTGCATTCCTACTGTAAATTGAAAGTTTTTTGTACATTTTTTAACGTAAGATGATCCAATTGAACGCAACCTAAGCAACAAATGGATTAGGAGTGTTAAGTAGTGGATATTGGTGATCAAAAGGAAAAAAAAAAAAAGAAAAACGATTTCGTTAATGAAACCAGGGTTTTTTGCCTCGTGAAAAAAACAAAAACAATTTTTCCTGTTTTCTCCCAAAATTGCCGGGTTTTTTTCCCGACCTTTAAAACATTAGTTCTGTTCAGTAAATAAGATACAAGCCATGATAGGGGATTTCCTCGTATACCTAACGATACAATTTACTTAGTAATATTTTATGGTTAACTCTATCAAAAGCTTTGCTTAGATCACAAAAAATACCAAAAGAATTTTCCTTCCTATCTAGTCCGTTTATAATGTCCAGAAGAAAATCGGAGAGTGCGGTTAGAGTTGATTTTCCACGAAGAAACCCATGTTGTGATCGAGATATAACGTTGTTACGCGAGAGATGATTTTTAATTCTATCACAGATCACGGTTTCAAATATTTTTAAGAAAGCGGAAGTGAGAGATATGGGATTTTTAACATCTTTTTTATTTCCTTTCTTAAATAGAGGTTTAACAATGGTTGTTTTTAGATTGCGTGGAAATATGCCTTGTTTAAATTGTGAATTTTTTTAACATAGACATAAATAAATTAGTTTAGATACTCCTTTCGTTCGTTTCGTTTAAGGTCAACTAGAACCAATTTATGGGCTCAGCGTATTTCAGCTATGACGCCCGTTACAAAGTAGTATAGATTAAAGTAGAAATAGTTTAAAAGTAGGTAATAGTTTAAAAGTAGATTATAGTTTGAAAGTTGATAATAGCGAAAATTATTTGTGAGAAACAAAAAGTAAGTTAAAATGAAAAATTTAAGGGCCAATGACCCATCTTATAGTAGTAAAATAAAAATTAAAAGAGGTCAAAATCAGGAATTTTTAGAAAGGGGTTGATGATATAACCAGGAATTTTTCGTCAATATCAGGAATTTTTCGACAAAATCAGGAGAAAATAACAAGAAATAAAAGATCAAAGTCGGTAGGAGTTGGGCGGAAAAGAGGCTATCTCGAGGTCAGAGACAAGAGAGTGAAAAGAAGGAAAATAATGTGTAAATGTAGAAGAGGAAAGTGTAAGAAAGATGGCCGATATGTATGTAATATGTTTCGTGTAGGTGTGTGTTCACTGCGTGTAGATATATGTCCGTTGAACTTAGTCCGTCATTTCACTATCTTCCTCCTCCCTCGAAGATACTCCTTTCGTGTTCTGTTAAAGGAAAGCGGAGCATATTACTCTCCGTGATGTAAACCATAATAGAGTGTAAAAGCGAGTACAAAAATTATACAAACTTATAGCTACGGGCTGAAGAATGAGCAGACTTCGGTTATCTTCGGAAGAGAGCAACTTCGGGAAACTTCGACAATGCAGTATCTACAGTACTCACATTTAAGACTGAGAATGACAAGAAGTTGTTCCTTCCTCTCATCGCAGGGTAGCAAGGGCGCCGACCCCCGGGGGGGGGGGGGGGTTGGGACCCTGCCCCTCCAAAGTTGAAGTGGCCCCGATAACGTGAAGTAAGTGCTCCTATTTCTGCAGTACATGGTCATTCGTTTTCCCCTGCTACTAAGCTTATCTCCCTTTGGCAAATCTATTTCATTGATAAATTCCTCCCTGAAACTTGTACAGTACGTACTGTATATAAATTACATCATGTATAATACCCCCTCGACTGGCTAAAGGAGTTAATTCGTGCATTGCTTGTGTTGTTTCTGGAGTTTCGTGCATCGATATAGACCACTTAATAAATAAAGAGAAAAGAAAACAAGAAAAAAATGGAAACGTATTTTCTGTCGTTTATCCCTCGGAACGCCAAGACCGGGTTATAAATGACCCATAGAGTCAAAATATTACTTCTGTCCATTAGTCATTAAATGGAAGAGTTAAATTCTGTGTATTCTTCACGTACGTGTCCAAAAATCTTATGATAGAAAATGACGTTACACCCATGTATTTATTGTGTAATAATTTAAGAAAATCAAACATCAATCAATTTGACCCAACCTTTGCGTTTTGTGTAGCTATTTTTAAATTTAATTTTATATTTAACAAGTTGTTGTCGGTTACAATGATCACATGTCTCTTTCCAAACGACCTACACTTTATAATTTCTCAATCAAGCAGCGAAGAAACGTGGACGATGCTACTTGTGTAGTGGTAAAGACAAGTATTCTGCATACTATCAGCAATGTAATCGCTTCATTTGAAAGAATCAGAATACAACAGATACGGTGTGCTTTACATGTGAGAGTGAGAGAGTGAGGTAGTTTGATTCTGGTAGTTTTATATGTAGTACTTTATATGTGTAAATAACTAAGAGACTCATGGTACCTAAAGTAAGTAGAATGGCGGTCGACAATAAATGCGCTTTAAATACACTTGGAAAAAACCTGAAGTGTATTTGTATAATGCTCCAGTTTTATTTTTAATCCTCTTTCCAACATTGTTTCCATTTTAAATATTTAGTTTTTATTATTAGTTAATGAGTAAGTTAATACAATTTCAAAATTTCGGAAATATTTTGTGGAATTATTTTCAGATTCTTGAGCAAAGTGTATTCTTTGAAAATGTTCTAGAAAATACAGACACGAAAATGGTTACAAAGTTAATATGATGTATTAGTTTTTTCTGTATTTTTAATTTTGTAGTATCTACTTGAAAAAATAAAATAGAATAAATAAATACAATACAATGAATACACCCATACTCAAAAATACCTTGATTTTGAACAAGTATTTTATTTGATACGAGAAATATACATGGGTCGAAAATGACTCGTCTTGGCGTTCCGTGAGATGAAATTATCTTGATGTTCCGAGGATCATTCATCGTGATTTTGTCATATAAAAACATAATTTAAGAAAAGCAAATATATACAAGAAAAATAAGCGACAAGAAGAACTCACACAAAAGTAGGAGTAGACTTGCACTTGGAAATATATCTATCCTTCATACTGCTGTTTGGATGCAATTATTGTTTACTGTAAATACCGTAATTAAGTGTCTAATACAACATATAGATAGGAAAACTCTATACAGCGGGTAAGAAAAGTATTTGGATATGTTTAAGAAAGAGGAAAAACACACTGTATTACACGTAAAACACGGACCATTAGAAATATCTTGCCCTAATTTGAATACCTTAGATAGAATGCTATACACCTAATTACCACTCCATACATCTGTAAGGTAACAGGCAACGAAAGAGTGAGAACTACTTAAATTCATCGCAAAGAAAGTATTTGGACAACCCTCATACTACTCTCGAAATAAATGTTCTAGAAATTCTTTCGTGTACAAGAGCAGTCTACGTAGTGTATTGAAGCATTCCACACGGTGTCAGGCAAGCCAATCTTGTTGGAAAGTCATGCTTTACCGTTGGATACATCATAAAGCAACGTAAACAGAGCAATTATTGAGGATTAAAATCAATTCTGGCCAACCAAGAAAACTAACTGCCCGGAATGAAACCTAGATTCTTCGTTCTGTGAACAAAACTAAAGAATTAGTGCTAAAGATTTGGCTACTTCACTCGCCTATGATATGTAAGTTAAGATTACACCAGAAACAATCCAAAATTCATTTAAACAATTGGAATTTAAATGTGTATCCAGGGCATAAATACTGGCCACTCCATTAGTAATTACACAACCCCAAATCATAACAGACCACAAGGGCGCCGATTTCTCTGTAACTTTGGGGGGCCCCATTCAGATATTTTTTGTTGCCAGATAAGAGTCTTAGAAGGCATATATGATACAAATCTAATTCAGAGTTTGCCAAATATTGTATATTCATTAAAAAAAACATATATCATAGTATACATATAGTCATTATGAAGGCTTTCCCAGGCCCAGCTATTACAGAATTTAACTATGTTTGTATAACGTTAAAAAAAATTCACTAAAGCTTATTATGTTCCAACTAATAAGAACAAAGTTTCTACTGTTACTAGAAAATAAACTTAGGAAATAACATAAATTAATGTTAGTCTATGAACAGGAGTTATTCAACTTTCCCAAATGTGGTTCTCTTTCTGACCGGCTCACCCTTCCGCCGCGCTACTGCTTTATTGGACAAAAATATTGTCTTCTTCTTTTAATTCTCAATCTCGACAGCGTGGTTCATCAAGTTTCAGTCTCACCTAGTGAGAAGAAAAATATTTGGACAAGTTCAACAAAGAGGAAAAACAGACTTATCCATCACACGCAAAACGTGGCCCATTTCGAAATCTCTTGCCCGTTTATGATAATTTGGATAACTTTGGTGCTTGTACTCGATACACCTGTAAGGTTACAGGCATCGAAAGAGTGACAACTACGTAAATTCATCGAAAAATAAAGGTATTTGGACAACCCCATACTACTCTGGAAAGAAATGTTTTAGATATCCTTTTGTTTACAAGAGCATTCTGCGTGGTGTATTGAAGCAATCCACACCGTGTCAGGCATAAAGAAGCAGCATGGGGATCAAATTGAGTTGAACAACATTGGAACTACTCACTTTAATATCAAATTACGTGCGGAAGGTAAAAGGTACCGAGTCATAGCCAAGCTTGTTAGAAATCCATGCGCTACCGTTGGTTACATCATAAAGAAACACAAAAAAGAATAATTATTGGGGATTCGTTCTGGTCAACTACGGAAACTAACTCACCGGAATGTAACCTACATTCTTCATTCTGTGAACAAAACTCAAAGAATTGGTTATAAAGATTTGGCTACTTCACTTCCCTAGGATATGCAAGTTAATGTTACAGATGTGCAGATGAAACAACAGAAAACAAAAAAAATGGAATTCAGAAGTAGTCAGGAATTAAACATACATATCAGAAAAAGCAGAAAGAAGAAATTCTAATTTTCAAAGAAATATAAATATGAGTGCCTGGAATTTTTGGATTTATTTTTTTTCTAGGATGAGACTAAGATAAACTTGTTTTGCAGTGATGGATATCAGGACGTGTGGCGAAAGAAGAACGAAGCTTTCAGAAAGCAGAACATTGCTTCAACTGGTAAAAATGTTGGATGGTCTGTTATGATTTGGGGTTGTGTAATTACTAATGGAATGGCCAGTACTCATACCCTGGATACACATCTTCTGAATCCTATTTTTTCACTGAAATTTGGATTGTTTGTGGTGTAACAATAACTTACATATCATAGTCGAGTGAAGTAGCCAAATCTTTAGCACTAATTCTTTTAGTTTTGTTCACAGAATGAAGAATCTAGGTTTCATTCCGAACATTTAGTTTTCTTGGTTAGTCAGAACGGGTTTATTCCGCAATAATTGCTCTGTTTTATGTTTCTTTATGATGTATCCAACGGTAAAGCATGACTTTACCACAAGCTTGGCTTGCCTGACACCGTGTGGATTGCTTCAATACACTACGTAGACTGCTGTTGTACACAAAATGATACCTGGAACATTTATTTCGAGAGTAGTATGGGATTATCCAAATACTTTTTCTTTTGCGATGAATTTACGTAGTCCACACTCTTTCGTTGCCTGTTATCTTATGGGTGTATCGAGTGGTAGTTAGTTCTATAGTATTCTATTTAAGTCTTCCAAATTATCATAAAAGGGCAAGAGATTTCGAAATGGGCCATGCTTTACATTTGATAGTCTGTTTTTCCTCTTTGTTGAACTTGTCCAAATACTTATTTTACCCGCTGTATGTTGTATTAGAAACTCAAAATCACGGTATTGACGGTAAACAATAATTGCATCCAAACAGCAGTTTGCAGGATATATTTCCAAATACAAGTCTACTCCTACTTTTGTGTGAGTTCTTCTTGTCGCTTATTTTTCTTGTATATATTTATTTTTCTTAAATTATGTTTGAATATGACAAAATCACGATGAATGATCCTTAACCCTCGGAACGCCAAGATGAGTCATTTTCGACCCATGTATATTTCTCGTATCAAATAAAGTACTTGTTCAGAATCAAGGTATCTTAGAGTATGGGTGTATTCATTGTATTGTATTTATTGCATTGTATTGTATTTATTTATTCTATTTTATTTTTTTCAAGTAGATACTACAAAATAATTAAAAATACAGAAAAAACTACTACATCATATTAACTTTGTAACTATTTTCATGGCTGCACAAAAATGAAGGTACCATGAGTTTCTTACTTATTTACACATATAAAGTACTACACATAAAACTACCAGAACCAAACTACTTTACTCTCTCACTCTCACATGTAAAGCACACCGTATCTGTTGTATTCTGATTCTTGCAAATGAAGCTATTATATTGCTGACAGTATCCGGAGTACTTGTCTTTACCACTATACATACAGCATCGTCCACGTTTCTTCGCTCCTTGATTTAAAAATTATAAAGTGTAGGTCGTTTGGAAAGAGACGTGTGATCATTAGAACCGACAACAACGTGTTATTATAATATAAAACGACATTTAAAAAGTTCCACAAAATGCGAAGATTGGGTCAAATTGACTGATGCTTGATTTTCTTAAATTATTACACAATAAATACATGAGTTTAACGTCATTTTCTATCAGAAGATTTTTGAACACGTACGTGAAGAATACACAAAATTTCACTCTTCCATTTAATGACTAATGGACAAAAATAATATTTTGACTGTATGGGTCATTGACCCGATCTTGGCGTTCCGAGCGTTAAACGACAGAAAATATGTTTTCATTTTTTCTTTTGTTCTTTCTTTTCTTCTTCTTTACATTTTTGTTACTGAATGGTCTTTATCGATATTATGCACGAAACTCCAGAAACAACACAAGCAATGCACGAATTAACTCCTTTAGCCAGGAGAGGGCATTCATTATACGTGGTGTAATTTATATAAGTACTGTAGCACAAAAGTTTCAGGGAAGAATTTATCAATGAAATATATTTGCCAAAGGGAGATAAGCTGAGTAGAAAGGGAAAACGAATGACCATGTACTGTAGAAATAGGAGAACCGACTTCACCTTATCATCTGTGCCCCCCATTAGGGGGCCCCAATTCAACTTTGGGGAGGCCCGGGCCCCCCCCCCCCCCCCCCCGGGATCGGCGCTCTTGACAGACCATCCAAAACTTTTACCAGTTGTGTAACCGTGTAATATCGTTTGTGACTGTGGTTTCACAATCTTGAAGGTTACTGTGTCTCGGTAGAAGGAGCGCACACTGCGAGAGCAAAGCAGATTGAATGAACTGGATTGATATTTGCTAGTATTTATCAGGATAAGATTCATATAAAAACACTTCTGCTGGAAGGATCCTACTAGAATCCAGACAATAGTTTTTATTCCAATACAAGATGAGAAGAATACACTTTTCCACAACACTGTAATACTTGAGATGATAGATTTGAATCGTCCAATATTAGTATCGTTTAACAAGTATTTATACTATGCCAAAAACGTAATAAAAGATATACTCATTCCACTATAACGATGTTTGGTTTTCTTTTTGTACGAATTCTCAGTACGCGTACGCCTTAACCTTCACTCACTTCAATTCAGTTTGGCTTTCCCCTGTATGACGTACTCAATTCAGAGTTGGACTTTTCCTTATGTGCTAAGATTAATTGAATAATTAGCTTGCACTAAAGATTATTGAGATTGTTATATGAGGACTAGTCTATATACGAAATACATGTAATTATCAGTTATCTTTCTTGCAACTGAGATTAAATTATAACGAAGTAAATGCTTATGCAGTTCTCACACTATGTTTGTATACAACACTCGCTTAAAGTTCTCTAATGCAGATAATGCCGAACGTGACCCGACCTACGTTTATATTATCTTTCTTCGCTGACAATGTCTTTTCTTCCTCAATTCACCAAGCTAACAGGTCCATCAACCTTCTGACGTTGGATATTGAAGATATTTAACTTGAGAGGCTTGTGTACAGCAGGAGACAAAACCTCGAACTAAAAAAGTAACCCAGTCTTCTGGTATTCAAAATTCTCACTAGATGGGATCAACACAGGTTACAGCGATGGTTTTCTTCACTCACAGCTTACGACCTTGGCATACGGCCTTATGGAGACGCTACTGGATACTGTCCGCATTCTGTCTAGACTTTCTTCCTGCAACTGACTTAACCATTATAGTGCAGAAGATACGCATCCTTAATACAGTAACAATTCCTCCCTGCATGAGCAACTTCCTTCCTCCTATGTTACTCGTTGGTAAGCTCTCTGGAGTGATTAGTGTGCCCCAATCCACGACTTATATACGTAGTGGCGCTACTACTAACCAACGCGACCTTACTAGAGCTGACGACTTGACGTTAACCAGCGACGTGAACTACGGCACCACTTCGCGAAAATTAACGAAGTCAGCCGAGTGAGTATCGTCTGCATGCCGAAGGATGACCACGGAACAAAATACGTCGCTGGTTAACGTCAAGTCACTCTCCTTGCGTCGGAGCGGCATTTTTTTAAAATGTTGTTTAAATGAAACAGAATCCTATACCCTATGATATTTAATTATACAGTATTTTGATAATACATTTGAAATGAACCAATTCTGAATACCACCGGCATTTTTTTAACCTCTTAGGTATGAAGAAACTGCTGTCTGGGTTTATTTTTCTGGTTAATTGCTTGGCGGGCTGAGGGCTCCTTTTCCTATATTCTAGCGGGAGAATAGTCGTTCGTTTTCCTATATTCTAACGGGAGAACAGTCGTTCGTTGTGTTGTTTCTGGTAGTTTTTAGTGGATTTAGTGGAGCTTTATTTTCTCTTCGTATTTAGTGTGTTTTTGTGTTCGTATTTATAGTGCGTTGATGTGTGAGTAAAGTCGTTCAAAATGAACGAAATTAAACAGCATGTATGTTCAGAGTGTGGAAAGAACTATGACCATAACAAATCACTTAGGCGTCATGTTTCGAAAGCACATCCGAATAAATTAAACGAAATCGCGCCTCCTTTAAAGACCCAGAAATCATTTGCTTATCAATGCCCAAATTGTGATAAACAATTCAATCACCTTGAAAATTTCAGATATCACAAACGCAAGTTTCATGCAGAACAACCAATTAAGAAAAATCACCTTAAATGTGTTCTATGCACTTTTGTAACGGACGGAGAAAAAAAATTGCACGAACATTTTGCGTTACAACATGCTCTTACAGTGGAATCACAAGAAAAGCAGTTTCCATCATTTCAGAGTTTCATGGAGTGGAAGCAAGAAATTGAAAAAGAGACGCTCACAAGGTACGTAATAAAACAACAGAAATATTGGAGAAAGTATCTAAAAAGCAAAATTCTGACACTTCCTTAATAACCCAAAAACAAATGGTTGAAGAACGCATCAGAAATGTCCTTCATAAGATCAATACATCAGAAGAGGTGCAACTTTTGAATAAAGCAATTGCATCTTTTGAAGCGACGTTGGAAGCAGTGCATTCCCATAAAGCTTCCAAATTACTTTCGAAATCCACGACAGCGAAGAGAAACATAGAGAAACAGAGAAAACTCTTTTCGACCAAGAAGAAGAAAGTTACGCATAAGCAAGGGATTACAAAACCAAGTTCAAGTGAAGTACAGGATATTGCAGTATCCTTACTGTTACACCATGAGTGAAACAAGTGAACCGGGGATAGACTACATTGCAATGTCATGCTCTTTTGGTGCGTGTGTGTGTGTGTGTGTGTGTGTGTGTTTCGCTTGAAACTTGCGTTTTAAAACTGAAGCCGAAAGGTGATGTATATATATTTTATGGAGTGTTTCCTTTGGAACTTGCGTTTTAAAAGTTTTATTGAAAATATGATGTTATGTATAATAATTCATCTGGAAACTCGTTAAAAAAAAAGAAGAGAGAGAGAGGAAACTTCAGTTGAAATGTGATGTGTATATTTGGAGTATTTC
>JAGDQP010003277.1:59060-95749 GCA_022664845.1 Lepisma saccharinum
GAGTGAGTATCGTCTGCATGCCGAAGGATGACCACGGAACAAAATACGTCGCTGGTTAACGTCAAGTCACTCTCCTTGCGTCGGAGCGGCATTTTTTTAAAATGTTGTTTAAATGAAACAGAATCCTATACCCTATGATATTTAATTATACAGTATTTTGATAATACATTTGAAATGAACCAATTCTGAATACCACCGGCATTTTTTTAACCTCTTAGGTATGAAGAAACTGCTGTCTGGGTTTATTTTTCTGGTTAATTGCTTGGCGGGCTGAGGGCTCCTTTTCCTATATTCTAGCGGGAGAATAGTCGTTCGTTTTCCTATATTCTAACGGGAGAACAGTCGTTCGTTGTGTTGTTTCTGGTAGTTTTTAGTGGATTTAGTGGAGCTTTATTTTCTCTTCGTATTTAGTGTGTTTTTGTGTTCGTATTTATAGTGCGTTGATGTGTGAGTAAAGTCGTTCAAAATGAACGAAATTAAACAGCATGTATGTTCAGAGTGTGGAAAGAACTATGACCATAACAAATCACTTAGGCGTCATGTTTCGAAAGCACATCCGAATAAATTAAACGAAATCGCGCCTCCTTTAAAGACCCAGAAATCATTTGCTTATCAATGCCCAAATTGTGATAAACAATTCAATCACCTTGAAAATTTCAGATATCACAAACGCAAGTTTCATGCAGAACAACCAATTAAGAAAAATCACCTTAAATGTGTTCTATGCACTTTTGTAACGGACGGAGAAAAAAAATTGCACGAACATTTTGCGTTACAACATGCTCTTACAGTGGAATCACAAGAAAAGCAGTTTCCATCATTTCAGAGTTTCATGGAGTGGAAGCAAGAAATTGAAAAAGAGACGCTCACAAGGTACGTAATAAAACAACAGAAATATTGGAGAAAGTATCTAAAAAGCAAAATTCTGACACTTCCTTAATAACCCAAAAACAAATGGTTGAAGAACGCATCAGAAATGTCCTTCATAAGATCAATACATCAGAAGAGGTGCAACTTTTGAATAAAGCAATTGCATCTTTTGAAGCGACGTTGGAAGCAGTGCATTCCCATAAAGCTTCCAAATTACTTTCGAAATCCACGACAGCGAAGAGAAACATAGAGAAACAGAGAAAACTCTTTTCGACCAAGAAGAAGAAAGTTACGCATAAGCAAGGGATTACAAAACCAAGTTCAAGTGAAGTACAGGATATTGCAGTATCCTTACTGTTACACCATGAGTGAAACAAGTGAACCGGGGATAGACTACATTGCAATGTCATGCTCTTTTGGTGCGTGTGTGTGTGTATATTTTATGGAGTGTTTCCTTTGGAACTTGCGTTTTAAAAGTTTTATTTAAAATATGATGTTATGTATAATAATTCATCTGGAAACTCGTTAAAAAAAAAGAGGGGAGAGAGAGAAACTTCCGTTGAAATGTGATGTGTATATTTGGAGTATTTCGCATGATCGAACTTCACTACTTTTTTTTAACTCGCTTCCTCCCACTTATCTGTATGTCATCTGGGAATTCAACGCAGCCTACGTTATAACCTCAACACATGGATTCCTCGGTATAAATAAGGTAAGTGTTTTTCATTTCAAATAAATATAAACTTTAAAAATTTTGTTGTTTTTCCGTAAACATTTGCGCGTTAAGAGCCCTCACTTCTTTTCGAGGATGTCAGATTTGAGTGTGCTGGGAGCGGGGAGAAGGGTAGTGTAGGTGTGGCCACTCGTCTATCAGTCGAATTCGTCCTGTAGTGTTTCCACTTTGCATTAAATATCGTTATCGGTACTTACACATTTTCCTTTTGTTTTGTCATTTGTTAGGAAAGTTCTACCACACACTCATAGGTGACGTATTCACACAAAAGATACTATAAATTTCTTACTGTCCTTCTTCCACAAGTCACACAGAACGTTAACTTTCTCATCGAATTATTTTTTTCCCCTTAGATAATTCTCTCATATCAGATATGGCAACCTTGAAATTCCGCCCAAAATAGTTCTCATCAATAAAGCGTGTAAACTTCGGTTATAAGTTATTTTGTTTAAAACTTTTCCTGCTTGAAAACAATAATAGTGAACTTAGCTTTCAGACATCCCTACAGACGTTGATTCAGTATAAACGATGAATCCTATACTTCTGGGACTGTTTTACTGCAATACTTCCGCGATGCTTGAATGGCAAATGGAGTTGCATTGCAGTCGACTTTGGAACGCTGGAACGTCGTAGCCACTCTGCAACTGCACACAAGAGAATATAGTAACGTTGACACAACACACACACACAACATGTAAACATAGGTTCGTCTCTGAAACGCGCGCGCAAACTTTTGGGACTTGACAGACAGATTGTAAAATTATCCCCGCACTCCACAGTGCATTGACTCGGTTTCCAGCTGTGGAGGAGACCCTTCAGTTTGTCAATTCGATGTTTAATTATTACTTTTATTAATTAAAATTATTTTTCCTACGCTTATCGGAGGAAAGTACTAATGACAACTGTTACATACAATTTAATCTATGTAACAAAAAAGAGCACAACGATATCTCATATGATAAGAGAATTAGAGCTAAAATATTACCATGGTTTTAAATGGCAATAGCGAGCTTGGACAGAATACAATAACTCCTCTTAATTTGTTCCGTGGTCATCCTTCGGCATGCAGACAATACTCACTCGGCTGACTTCGTTAATTTTCGCGAAGTGGTGCCGTAGTTCAAGTCGCTGGTTAACGTCAAGTGAGCTGACGAAGAATTATATCCCAGACGCTAACTTCACAGCTATAGAATATCAAAACTAGGTAATATACGCATATAGAGGGTTATTCGACTTATTTCTACCCTCTATTTCCTCTGATTGTTCGACACCAACTCTCTCACTACTACACAGTCGATGCAATAACTTAAGGCGCGTGGCGAACTTCAAAGCATAATATCATTATCAGATTTTCATTGAATTCGAAAGTTCTAAGTGTGGATCAGCACGAAACATTATCTTTTATTAATAAACCAAAATTATTAACAAAATTCTTCCTTATAATTAGTGTTCTAATACTAACTTTTCACCATGTGTGTTCGTCCCCTCTAGCGACCTTCTGAATAAGTTTAGTTTCTGCCGCTTGAGTATTATTAAAAGCAAAATGAACATATTATTTATAATCAATGATTGGCGTAAATATTCACTTCTTGTGACTCTAATCTAGAACCTTTATACTCTTAATATCTTTTTAAAAACAAATATAGATAACATATATACAAATGAGCAAACGTACAGAATATAAAAAGTTTATCGCGTGCCCTGTTTTTCATGTACAGGCGCTCCCTGTCACAGTTGAAGCAATGTTCTGCTTTATGAAAGCTTCATTCTTCTTTCGCCACACGTCCTGTTATCCATCACTATTCGTCCTGATATCCTGATAAACTTATAAGTTTATGTTCGTCTCATCCTAGAAAAAAGACTTTTTTCGAAATTCCAGGCACTCATATTTATATTTTTTTTGAAAAATTAGAACTTTTTCTTTCTGCTTTCTTCTGATGTGTGTTTTGTTTCTGGCTGCACATCTTCTGAATCCCATTTTTTTGTTCACATCTACACATCCATAACATTAACTTTCATATCCTAGACAAGTGAAGTAGACAAATCTTTATCACTATTTTTTTTAGTTTTGTTCACAGAATGAAGAATGTAGGTTTCATTCCGGGCAGATAGTTTCCTTAGTTGACCAGAACGAATCCCCAATAATTATTTTGTTTTATGTTTCTTTATGATGTATCCAATAGTAGAGTACGGCTTTGCAACAAGCTTGGCTATGTCTTAGTACCTTTTTACCTTCCGCACGTAATTTGAAACTGAAGTGAGCAGTAATGTTGTTCAATGTTGTTCAACTCACTTTGATCCCCATGCTGCTTCTTTATGCCTGGCACGGTGTGGATCGCTTCAATACACCACGCTGAGTGCTTTTGTCCACAATAGGATACCTAAAACATTTCTTTGGAGAGTAGTATGGAGCTGTTCAAATACGTTTTCTGAGATTAATTTACGTAGTTGTCACTCTTTCGTTGCCTGTTACCTTACATGTGTATCGTGTATTTCTATAGTATTCTATCTAAGGTATCGAAATTATCAAATAGGTAAGAGATTTCGAAATGGTCCACGTTTTGCGTGTGAGAAGTCTGTTTTTTCCTGTTTGTTCAACTTGTCCAAATATTTTTTTCTCACTGTAGCTGAGACAAAAGCTTCTTGAACCATGCCTGAGATCGAAAACCGAGAATTAAAAGAAGAAAACAATATTTGTCCAATAAAGCAGTAGCGCGGCGGAAGGGTGGGCCGGACAGAAAGAGAACCACATTTGGACTGAGTAACTCATCTGCATAGACTGAATTAGTTTATGTTATTTTCTAAGTTTATTTTCTAGTAACAGCAGAAACTTTGTTTTTATTAGTTAGAACATAATATCCTTTAGTGAATTTTTTAACGTTATACAAACATTGTTATATTCTGTAATAGCTGGGAAGCCTTGATAATGACTATATGTATACCATTATACGTGTTTTTTACGAATATACAATATTTTGCAAAATCTGAATTGGATTTGTATCATATATGCCTCCTTAGACCCTTATCTGTCAACAAAAATTATCTGAATGGGCCCCCCAAAGTTACAGAGAAATCGGCGCCCTTAGAGGGTAGTTGACAATATTGACGTTATCATGACAACCATATGTTGAGAGGAAGGGCCAAATGGTGACTGATTTACTGGTTCGTACTTCGAATAAAAACAGAAACAAGGCAAAGCTCCATTCAGCAAAAAAAAAAAAAAAAAAAAAGATGAAATGAGCAACTTCTGGCTGACTGGATAACGCCCAGGCTTCCATGTTGTAGGGCGTAACGTCGTGGAATTCGGAACGGCAATAGGGAGGTATGGGGGTTTACGCTCCACACTCGCAATGCTTGTTAAAATGCACAATTATCCATCTCAAGATTGACTAGAACCCGCGACCCTGGCAAACCAAACAAATACCACAGTCGGCTTTTATTGTTGAAAGTACCGCATTTGCTTTAGTGCGAGAAAGGTAGAAGCAAGGGTCTTTGTCTAGGTACCATTCCGGTCAGAGACTATCAGAATAGTCCTGAATGTTTTACAAGGATCTATGGTTGATCTGAAACTGAAATGTGTATAAACATGTTTGATAGTGCTTAAAATTATTCTAATTTTAGAAACAAATCAGAATTTGAAGGATCTGCGGACACTTCCCTAATGGCATTCCAAAGTCTTCGGACGTAACCAGTAGTGATTTTTTACATTCTTTCCTTTAGTTCACAATGGTTCGCGGTGTCCTCAAATTTTGTTACGTTAATTTTGCTCATTTCACGACGTCATACAACGATGAAAATTCGCACAGCGACCTTACATACTGTATTGTTACTTTCATTTATTTCTACATAGTTAGATATTATAAAAGCACATTTTCATATATTTATTTTTAGTAGTACTCATAAACACTAGCTAGCAATGCTGTGGCGTTTTATTGGCTGCAGAAGTCTTTAGGATTTGTGGAAAAATTATTGGAAACACTTTTTAAAGACATACTTTTCTTGAACAATTCGTACTAAAAAGCAAAAAAAAAAGTTTATGCATGACTAAAAAGAAAAGCATGTGGCGGGCTACCATTTACAGTCACTTTACAAATTCTTCAATTAACGCGCCCATGATTTTCTTTTTAGTCATGCATAAACATTTTTTTTTACTTTTAGCACGAATTATTTAAGAAAACTGTGTATTTTTTTTAATGTGATTTATTGGTTTGGTTACCATAAACGTTTGGTTATATTATTAATATTAGTACAAAGTATTGATTTTCGAGTCTGAACAGTAAATTACAAGCTGTTGTAGTCGCAAATCTTTTTTCAGGGTTTTATTTGTGTGGCAGAAGGCGAGGAGATTGACCCGAAAGACCTTACGCAAGGTGAACCGATAATGGTTTACTATTGCCTTCAATTGGATGGAAAAACTTGGGGCCTTCAGCAAATGTGGGTTCCGAAGGGTTCGAATCCGGATGCGTTCAACTGGATGAGAAAACATGGTGTCTCAAAGACGGGGCCTTGAGTAAAAGTGGGTTCCGGAGGGTTCGAATCCGAAACCCCTTTATTAGTAAGCAGCAGGGCTCAGAATGTAAATTTTCAAGAAACGGAACGCTTTACCTTCGTTAACATGCTATTATCCTGTTTTGTGTATGATTACCATGTTTACGAGACGGAACAGAACAGTTCCAGGCATTCACGAAACGGAACGTCGTTCCGGTTTGCTCCGGTCCATTTCGAGCCCTGGTAACCAGTGAGCGTGAGAGAAGGCATAATATATATATATATATATATATATATATATATATATATATATATCATATTCAGACGTCTTCTATCCACTGCTGGATGAAGGCTTCCCCCTTTCCACATATCTCGGTCTGCTGCTATCCTCATCCATGTAGCTCCTGAAAAACGCTTGATTTCATCTACCAATCTTACATTTGGACGTCGTCTCGGTCGTTAATTTCTCTAGGAATCCAATGTAGTACATTTGTCGTCCACCTTCCATCTGTTCGTCTAGCTATGTGACCGGCCCATCTCCACTTCATCTTCTTCGCAGTCTTGATTACATCCTCTACCTTTTGTTTGTGCGCGAATCCATTCATTTGTTTTCCTGTCCCTGCTGGTTATTCCTAACATGCATCTCTCCATTGCCCTTTGTGTGACTCTCAATCTTTGAGTCGTTTGCGCATTCAATGTCAAAGTTTCGCAGCCGTACATCATTACAGGTAAGACACATTGATTATAAACTTTACGCTTCAGACACATTGGTAATTTGCTTTTGAAAATAAAGTGTAGTCTTCCAAAAGAACTCCACGCCATTTTACATCTTCTATTTATTTCATCAGTCAACTTTGCATTCGATGTTTTAAGCTGGCCTAGATAAACATACTCATCAACTATGCCTATTGTCTCCCCGTTAATCTTCACGTCCTTCTTTGGAGCATGTTGGTTTTACATTACTTTTGTCTGGATAAGTTCATTTTAAGGCCTATTTTCGAACTCTCGTTACTCAGTTCTTCCACTCATATATTATATACGTATATATGAGTGGGGTCCGCTACGTTTCGGCGCCACCATTTTGGCGCAGGCTACGTTTTGGCGCTACCTTTTCGGCGCCAAAGTGAGGAAAACGGAAATTATTAACATACCTTATGACATAGTAATGTACTTTATACTTTTACTGTCCTATGACAACAATTGATGATCAATGAAGTACTTAAAACATTATTTCTTGTACTCTGCTTCTAACAGTTTTTAAGCATTATTTATGTTGCAAGGTCTGAGCAAAAGATGCCTAAATTACTTAAGTGGCTGGAACTTGTCTGTTATGTACAAGGGCGCCAATAAGATATATTTCTGTTCTAATTTAAATATAAAGTTTTTTGTACATTTTTAACGTAAGAACTTTTACTTTTGCTAAACCTAAACAAGAAATGTATAAGATGGGGTAAGTAGTGAATATTCGAGATGAAAAAAATCGTCAATAAAGTCACTTTTTGGGACTGCTTCTGACAAAGTTTAGAAGCATTATTTAAGTTTTCACGGGTTGAGCTAAAGATGCCTAAGGGCCAAAAGAGGACAAGAAGTTTCTCTCGTGTGCAAGGGTGCTAAAGATTTGGAGGTTCCATTCGTAATATAAACAGATAAATTAGTTAAAATGGTAGTCTAACCTCGACCTGAGATTAGACTTCAATCTCGACTTCGCCGTCAGACTTGAACCTCGACCTCGAACCTTGCAGTTTAACATGACGTTTCTATCTGTTTTATATGTATATATAAATTGTTCCAAAGGTATGCAGAATGCATTGTAATTAAATATGAAACTTATTTTCTTTGAATATAAAATAATAAATTGCGCTATTACGAAATTACGAGTAGCGCTCCTGAATCCTGTTTCTCTGCTCCTCACTAGTAGCGTCCCTGCTTTAGCTCTGCCTGCTTATGTTGTAAATAAATAAATAAATTCATTTTCCGCCGAAAAAAACACTTCATAATTAAAATAATTTAAATAAAAATATTATATTTTTCAATTATTTACTGAAGTATAAACGTCTCATTGCATCACTTCCATGAAAGCAGCCCCTGGATCTGTTCTGTATAGTGTTTTAAAGGCCGGAAAAAAACCGGAAGTTTTGAAAAAAAAACCAGGCAAAATTGTATTTTTTTGCCTTTTCATCTCCAATATCCACTACTTAACACACCTAATGCATTCAATCGGATGATCTTATGTTAAAAATTGTACAAAACACTTGCAATTTACATTAGGAATGCAATATATGTAATTAGCACCCTTGTACATGAGAGAAACGTTCTGGCCCTTAGGCATCTTTGTCTCAGATCCAGAAAACATACATTTTGCTTCAAAACTTTGTCAGACGCGGTCCCATTGTGTATTTTTTTCTATATGTATGTTTTGAACATCAACTAACCTTTTAACTATTTCATTGATCATAAAATGTTGTCTGGGACCCCGTAAAAGTAAAATAAAAAAACGTTATTTTCCTAAGTAGCACGAAAAATTGAATAAAAACAAACGTTTTTTTCCTACTTCTTTTCCGGCGACCAATTTTTCCCGTTTTTTTAAAACACTGCGTCTGTCGCATCTTATGGACCAAGTTTTTAATACCTCTTTAATACAATAGTTTCCTGGTGCGATTCTTAGGTAAAGCTCTGGCGCCGAAACGTTACTGCGCCGAAGCGGCAGCGCCAAAACGGCGGCGCCGAACCGGTAGCGCCGAAACGGAGGCGCCGAACTGATCGGGTCCCATATGAGTGTGTGTAAATTATGCAACAATGAACTTTAAGAAGAAATATCTGGGCATATTGTTTTGGCGGGAAGAACCGAAATTAAAAAAAACTTTACTGTAAAATAAATGTACAACAAACCTAGCAATACCAAGCATCTTTCGCTCAGGCTGAGAACAGTTAAATAATACAAGTAAAACATTTTAACTATTTCAGCAATCATGAAACGCGCATCTGCTCGCCTGGATTTGTAAGAGCAGAGACAGAGAAGGACTGCGAGGTTTCCCGAAGTTGCTCTATTCCGAAGATAGCCGAAGTCTGCGCATTCTTCAGCCCGTAGCTATAAGTATTATACAACAGTAGCTGTTTCTGTATTTTCAAGCCTAAACATCACACAATTAATGGTGAAACCAGGTGAAGCTATATTTGTATATGAAAAGGGGCAATTTTAAAGTGTGAAATTCCAACGTTTTACATCTAAATATACTTTTTAATGTTAGTATTGACTTTCTCCTTTGATAATTTAATGTTACTGATATAGAATTTATTTTAAATAAGATGTATTTCGTAACAAAATAATGTCACCAATATAGAATTTATTTTTAAGATTATGCAAAAACAATAAAATAATATGCACGGGTAAAAATTTTAAGGGTGGTAAAAGTACAACGGATCTATTAAATCGGAATTATTTTTCGTCTTTCAAGATTCCGAAAACTTGTATTTCGACTTTCGAAAAGGAAATATTATTATTCGTGTTGATTTTGAATGAAAAATACTAATGTGAAGATGCTGTATGTATGAGCACTTATAACAATTTTTCTACAAAGATTTTCTTTTCCGATATTAGTATCTGGTACAGCTACCTACATTACAATGTAGAAACAATATACATTGTTATAATACAAGGAATAATGATTTCATGGATGTCCCTCCCATTCAATAGATTAACAAAATATTCGAAAACATATGATAACCCAGGGTACAGGAATTTAAGAACTTACCAGATAGTGTGTTTAAACTAGTGTTTAAAAAAACCCGGAGAAATTGAGTAACGGAAAAAACAGTTTTTTTTTCAATTTTTCGTGCTACTTTGGAAAAGAACGTTTTTTTTTTTACTTTTACGGAGTCCCTGACAACATTTGATGATCAATGAATTGGTTAACATGTTAGTTGATGTTCAAAACATACATTTAAAAAAAAAATCCACAATGGGACCGCGTCTGACAAAGCTTTAAAGCCAAATATAAGTTTTCTTGGTCTGAGCCAAATATGCCAGAAGGGAACAGAACGTGTCTGATGTACAAGGGTGCTAATGAGATATATTGCGTTTTTAATGTAAATTGAAAGTGTTTTGTACATTTTTTAATGTAAGATCATCCAATTGAACGAAACCTAAACAACAAATGCATAAGGTGTGTTAAGTAGTGGATATTGGTGATGAAAAAGGGGGGGGGATGGAAATTGTGAATAAAACCATTATTTTTTTGCTTCGTGGAAAAAAAAATTCGTTTAAAAAAAATCCGTTTTTTCGCGGCTTTTAAAACACTACTTTAAAAAATGTACAAAGAATTTTCAGTTTACATTAGGAATGCAGTATATCTCAGTAGAACCCTTGTACATGAGAGATTAGATTAGATTAGATTAGATTTTTATTTCATTCTGTTGACCATAAGCATACAATCATGTACAATGGTATAGAACATGTCAGTAATTATAACAGATAATTATACATAGATGAACGAAAAAATATAATAGAAACTAGGATGCTACAAGACATAAAAAGAATGTAGAAAATATTTAAAATAAATGAATAATTACATAATATATACAGGAATTGTAGTGTATAACACTTCTGTTACTAATTAATACATTGCAATAGTTACAATTTCAGTATTTATTTTTTTTGCATATATCTTTATAATTCAACGTTTCAAAAAAAAAAATACTTAACACTCCATGTACTCCTTTATGGAGTAAAAACAATGATATAGTAGAAATGACTGTAGTTCTTTTCTGAATTGATTAAGAGGGTTTCGAGCCTTTATATAGCTAGGAAGTTTATTATATAAAACAATACCAGTATATTTGCATCCCTTTTCATACAAGACAGTACGATGTTCCACTAAGGAGAAATTGTATTTATTTCTAGTGGAGTAACTGTGTTGGTCCCCTACAAAATTAAGCGTAACTTCTAGGTGTTTCTTAACAAATAGAAACGTTCTGTTCCCTTCTGGCCTTTAGCCATCTTTGGCTCAGACCCAGAATACTTACATTTTGCTTCAAAACTTTGTCAGACGCAGTCCCATTGTAGATTTTTTTTTCTATATGTATGTCTTGAACATCAATTGATCATCAGGGACCCCGTAAAACTAAAACAACTGTTCTTTTCCAAATAGCACGAAAAATTGGAAAACGATAGTTTAAACTAGTGTTTTAAAAAACCGGAAAAATTGAACGCCGAAAAAAACATTTTTTTTTTATTTTTCCTGCTAGTTTTGAAAATAACTTTTTTTTTTAATATTACCGGGTCCTTGACAACATTTTATGATCAATGAATTTGTTAAGATGTTAGTTCATGTTCAAAACAGTTTTAGAAATAAAAAAATCCGCAATGTGACTGCGTCTGACAAAGTTTTGAAGGAAAATGTAAGTTTTGAAGCATTTTGTAAGATTTTTCGTCTGAGCCGAAGATGCCTAAGGGACAAAAGTGGAAATAACTTTTCTCTCATGTTCAAGGGTGCTAATGAGATATTTTGCATTTCTAACGTAAATTTATAGTATTTTGTACATTTTTTAACGTAAACACATTTAATTGTACTTAACCTAAACAACAAATGCATTAGATGTGATAATTAATTAATATTGGTAATGCAAAAAAAAAAAAAAAACGATTTCGTCAATAAAACCAGGATTTTTTTGCCTCGTGGAACAAAACAATTTTTCTTTTTTTTTCGTTCGAAAATTTCCGGTTTTTTTCAGGCCTTTAAAACACTAGCTTAAAAGGAAGCTGCAAAACTGGTTAACTGTGTCATTCTACTTCATAAATGAATACTTTGAGGAATAAAGATGATTTTTTCCACAAACTTACTCCAGGCTTTCTTTTTGGTGTTGTACACTTCTTTTTCATATTGCTGCTTGATTTGCCGATATTTTTCGAGCCTTGTCTGTGGTCTCCAGCCGCTTTATAACTCTTCCTACTTGCTTTCAGTTGTAGTTTTAATTTTAATAGTTTCCTTGTCCAGAAGGGTGTTCGCATCTTCGCGACTTTTGGCTCGATCAACATGACAATGAGTAACGCGAATTGTTATTCACCTCTCACGGCAGGGATTATGAATGCAATCCCTTAAACAGTATAGTACAATTTGTCCAATCGCAACGCAATGCAATACAAATATCGCGTAGCAAGTTGGAATCCGATGAATACATATTTATTGAGCACAATTTTGTTTCAATAATACGTGTCTTAATACAATTTTGTTATTCTTTATGTATAATTTGTACCAAATGTATATTCCGTTTTAAGTATTTATTAATATACGAATAATGTTTGTTGCCTCAAAATGGCAAAAAAAAAACGTTCTTTTCCAAAGTAGCACAAAAAATAAAGAAAAACGTTTTTTTCCTGCGTTCAGTTTTTCCGGTCTTTTTACTTCACTAAACTACAATTTATTTATTGTATTTTCATTACATTCATTCCCCCAGTATTCCAGAAAATAAAATATATTTTTATATCTTTTCTATTAAAAAATACATTACTATCACTTTATTAGTATTGTGTAATGAAATGCCGACAGAATCTTTGTTATATACTCAACAATATGTACACTAGCTCCTAAGGCCAGAATCCAGGAAAGCGAGCCCTAAAGCATAACGAATGTGTCCTACAAATCTTCGTTAATAATTTACGAATCGTTAAGATGTTGTAAGAACCTTGAAATACATTACATTTGCTTAATTATTAACTGAAGTTGGTGAAAATCACAAAATATCTGTTAAAAAGTAAATATTCGTGGTGAATAAGCAAAACAACAACAACAAAAAAATCGTCACTAAAACCACGGGTTTTACCATCGCTGAAGAAACAATTTATCCTGTTTTTCTAGAAAATTTCCGTTTTTTCCCGGCCTTTAAAACACTGTAGTAGATAAATTATGCAACTTTAAGTGATGAGTTAGTAACATTGATATTCGAACATTATCATATTGGAAGTGGCGCCGTCGACGATTATTCAAGACGAAAGGAACATTTTAATTTTTAGCATTCTTCGAATGGACTGTAGTGCTAAAAATATAACAGAAGAATTGGACGGCGGAGAAACAGGAAATCCCCCGTTTGTTTAAATTTTTCGTGCTATTTAAAAAAATATTTTTTACCATTTCAGGGCAGCTAATATTATTTGAACATTAATACATAATTAACATGTTAGTTTTTGGTACAGATATACATTTAAAATAGTAAAATCTGTATTGGGACTGCTAGAAACAAAACTGTTTCATAACTGTGTATTCAAACGATTCCAGCTTGCAGGCAGTGTCATAATTTATATTACATTACAATGGGACAATCTAATGCAGCTGAAAAAGCTTATGAACAGTATAATTTAAAAAAAATATATTAACAGTATATTGTGAATTTTGTTTTAAAAAAAAACTAAAGATTTTTTCAGAGAATGTTGGTCTGCGGCTTCTTCTTGCTTCTGGAGTGAACTGCAACTCCAGATGGAATAACTTGCTTCTGGAGTTGACTGCGACTCCAGATGGTGCCATTCCAGCTACTATATGTTGATTCTGGAAATGATTGCATGTAAAAGTGTAATGGCTACTTCTACCTATCAATATGACTTTTAGATGAATCATCATTGGTGTTAACGCTTTTTATCTCCTAGGGTTTGGGTGCCTCCTAGGGTGATTAGCTAGTATTATGATCATGTCGCCATTGACTTAACGCCATGAGATACTTCGTTAGATAACTCTGCAAAATAGAGAAAACTCTCATTGTGTTCTGAATTAAAGACCCTCTCTTGGCATCTGTTCAGAGGTGGTGTATAATTTCTTTCTTAAGCTGAATTTCTTGATTGCTGTTCCTATATAGAAAGGACATGATTCTTGTAGTCTTGCACATCATTCTACATATAACTTGTCATAGCATGGATTTAGTTTCAGTCTCGTCTTTGTAGGGCAAGCCACCGTTGACTTGGTGACTGGCCTACTTTAATAACATCCACTTTTGGCATAGTAGGGAAGCTTTAGCCTGGTTCAATCTTTATGATCTCCTTTACCTGTTCTATGGGCTTCTTAGGGGATGCTGGGCTTCCAATTCTTTCAGTAGTCGTTTTTGCTACTTCTTCCTCCTGGGATGGTGGTGACATTTCCTTCTGGTCTATCTGGTTGCCTTGAGCGATGGGCTTTCTCAAAGCTTCCATGTTGTCATCTATTGTGGGCGATTCCTTTCCCGGACCTGCAACATGACCTTGCTCAATTGTGAAAAGTGTCGACTGTTCGGTCCGATCACCCATTTTCTCTGTTGGATGGCGGTTGTTGGTACTCGTTTCGAGTTCCTCATATTTCTTTCCTAGGTCATGGTTCTGGTCATCTAGCTTCTCTACTCGATCATGGTCTGCGTAATTCGGTTTCTGGTTCTGCTTATCTGAACTTTTACTCGTCTCGTCCTGGTCTTCTTCAAGGGATGTAAATTTTTGGTCCTGTTCTCGGTCATCGAGCTTTCCTTCTGGATGTCGGTCTTCGACTTCTGGCTCTGGTTATCTGATGTTTCATCTATCTCATCCTGGTTGAACTAATCATCTAGGTTCTTGCTCCTGGGCCTGCTTTTGCTTTGGATCATTGGATTTGAGCTCCTTCCTTCTTTGGATCACTGGATTTCTGGTTCTGGTCAGTAGACTTCTCGTTTCACTTGGCGAATAACTGCTCCCTTGGTCGCTGAGCATCTCTCGTATCTGCTGCAACAAGTAAGGGTAACGAGTTTCTACCTTTTCTTGTGTCTGCTTCGGTAAGGTATTTCCGAGAATTCCCTCATCGTCTTGCTTCATTTTCAGTATTTTTGCTGCCTGCACTTTTTGATATGTAATTTCTTCTTTCTTCTTCTTGTCCTTACGACCGGGTACGTACTACTACTTTTTGTACCGTTGCTCTACTATTTCTTCATCCTTTCTGTTTTCTTCGTCTCTACTATATCGCCGAGTAGATATAATTTCGCCGGTTGCCTCTGTTTCTGGTACTCTTTCGGGACACATATCATTACTTACATTAATGCTCCCCATTTCTTGGTAATCCGCCTTCATCTAAACGTATGCTTCAAAGATATTTATATTATATAAGCTTGATTCTTGGAGTAACTAGAGTTCCTTCTCCGTAAACAACGAATATGAACTTCTCGAAAACACTTGTTATCAACCTCGATATCGAGCCCCACGTTGGGCGCCAATTTATATATGATACGGTAGCACTGAGTACCCCTATATTGATTCTATACTAATGAGGCATGCATATTTATTTAGACTCTCCGACTATGGCCGTAGGATTTTGGACTTTAAACCTTAAAGGAAGGTGAGATTAGTATGGACTGGCCAACCCGGGGGACACATATAATGTATTTTCTACAGTGTATATGGAACTGTGGTATGCCTCCTACTACAGGAGATCGAGGGATGTATGTAAAGTTCAATTTAAAAAAGGGGAACACAAAACAGAAAGAATTAAAGCAAAGGAAGGTTAGACTGTCACCCATAGAGGGTTTGTATAAATTTCTATATATTTCGAAAGTCTTTGGTATTACTTATTATGTATAATGTCTTCGGCGGTTGTAGTATGTGTCAAAAGTATTTTTACCAAAACAATATTCTATAAACAAATTTAGGTATACCGAAGATTTGCATGTCATAAGCTTCAGCTGACAATTTTATAAATACATTTAATATTGCAGATTTCAAAAGGTGATTTTATATAAATGAATGAGGGGTCTCATACAAAAAGTGGACAGGTGCCGTTTTCTACTGACATTGCAACCTTTATTTTTTTTCGTCTCAGGAATCTAGTGAAATTGTTTTGTCGGTATTATTTTGCAACCCCATGTATATAGAATTGTCACATATTCGTAAGTTTTTGTCCTAGCTGCATCTCGTTAAGAGGACTAGAAATAAAAATATTGTTTTTCTTTGGAGTTAATCCATAGAATTGTAGTACATATTTAATTGTACAATACATAGTATAAGTATTTGCTAAGTAGCCATATAATGGATATTCGATTTTTGCAAAGGTATTTTCCTCTTGAAACGATCTTTTCTTTAGTAGATATACAAATTATTGTTTTATTTGAAAAGAGAATTCAATTTCGTTATTTTTTTATTTTCAGTATCCTCTATGATTTGATAAATTACTGAAAGCTAACCCGTTTATATACGTAGTTGTGAATCTTTTCAGCTTAAGAAAAGAGAAGGAGAAAATTTGTTATTGAAATTGTCGGCTTAATATGTATACTTGCGGTAGCAACCACTCAGAAGCCTTTGACAGCGGAGAAGTATCTTTTATAGTAAAGGATGATTATGAGGCTAAAATGTTTAACATCCGTGACCAGGTATATTTATTTGTTTTGTTTTTTTCATATACCATTCATAAATTATTTTTATTTAACTTATTTCTGTATTTCAAGTGTACGTTACGAATTATCCGTATAGTAGTAATAAAAATCATTACTATTTTTAAAGTTCTCTACTACTCTGTGTATGATATTGAATTTCTATAATCCAGGGTGAATATCGTGTTTTCAAATTTTAATTCAATTCGTATTGTTCGAACTTTTCAAAAGTTGATTTTAATTAGGATTTGATATCTCTTTTTATATTTCAAAATCTGGTTATGCACTTTTTTTACCATATCGTTATTTATTATTTAATATGCACTTTTTTGTCGATGTTGTTTACGAAAAGAAAAGGGTAATTTAACGTAGTTTTAGACTTACTGATTAACTAAAAGATTATAGAATATTTCTATGCTTGTTTCTTTAAAATAAATAATACACTGGAACAAGAATACAGTAACAAAACTTCTACTTTTACTTTTAAGAACTATGTCTCAGTCTCCCCCTTTTCGCTCAACACTTATTGACTAACCTGTTTGGCTTGGTATTGACCACTCTTAACGAATTGTTTGTAACGTGTATGCACCGTGGTGTGTCAAACATTTTCCACACTTTAACTTTGGATTTCAGCGTGTATATGATGAGACTAAGAAAAACTACATTTTATTCGAGTACAACAATTATTTTGGAATTTCGATTGAAGTCTCGAAAAAGCTCGTTTAATTTTCTTGGAAATACGTAAGTTGATTTGAATAGTTCATCATTCGTTTATTTCAAATGTATCGATACTGTCGCAACATAATATATATATATATATATATATTTTATCATTCCTTGATGTTGTTTGTAGTTAATATTTTGTGTACGTTTAAGAACATTTGTGTGTTGAGATAATATTGCTTGAAACGGCACTGACGTATTACGTGACGTCAGATGCAGATATGATTTCCTTAGCTTTCGTGTTTTCACGTGCTGTTTCTGAAGGAACCGTTTTTACCTTCGTGTTTTTTAGATGGGCGTGGCTCTGCCATTACATGATAAACGGTAATTTTTACATGTGACATGCATCAACAGAGATTGGAATGTGAGAGATGGTGGTTCTACTCACTTTAATATCAAAAAATAACCTCGTAACAAATATTTCCTCTGAATTTCTGAACACTTTAGCACATTACACATTTACCTTCAATAAAGCGAGCACGTGGATAAGCCATATAAATCTTACCAAGCATCCAATTGAGTATTCAAAATATAGTTTCCAGGTTATTTAATTTGAGAAGCCAATGTTTCGGCCAAATAATTTACCACTAATCAATAAGACCACAAATGAATATTACTCCAATTGTAATTAGATACTCAATCAAATACTTCGTAACATTACAACAAAAAATGTATCCAATTTTCTACAACCTAACAGGCTTACCGTTCATCATGTAATGGTGGTTGTGTTTTGTTGGTAACTAATTGGTGTAGCCTTAAAGTTGAGCTACTGGTACCATCACTACTGAGTTATTAGATGATGAGCGGTAAGCCTGTCAGGTAGTAGAAAATTGGAGACATTTTTTGTTGTAATATTACGAAGTATTTGATTGTATATCTGATTAGATTTGGAGTAATATTTATTTGTGGCCTTATTGATTAGTGGTAAATCATTTGGTTGAAGTATTGACTTCTTAAATTAAATAACCTGAAAACCACTTTTGTTAATACTCAATTGAATGCTTAGTGACATTTATATGGCTTATCCACGAGCTTACGTTATTGAAAAATATGTAATGTGGTAAAGTGTTATAGTGCTAATTACTGTAGTAGTGTCAGTAACTTATTTTGCTGTTTTGTTGTAATATTTGAAATTCATTAGGATACTGTATGTAAATATCCTTGTTTCTTTGAAGTGTTACGATGTGGGAGCTATTTGATCCATGTGAAATGGCGTAATTCGTTCGTGGTCATCTCAATAAAATTGAGAAATTTGTTATGGTTTATATTGCTTGTTGTTATACCTATCGAAAGTTTGCATATTCAGAAATTAAAAGGTAATATTTGTTACGAGGTTATTTTTCTTAATATAGTAGTGAGCACAACCACCTCACATTAGTATTAACATTCCAACTTCTGTTAACGCATGTCACGACAATACGCATAGCAATAACGAGTGCTAACCTGTTGGGGTCTTCTGGAAATGCATTCTGAAAACTTCGACACCAACATATTTGTCTTGGGTAGAGTTTCAGTAACTTATTGCTTGTCACGCCTGAACTGAAATATACTTCTTCGGGTGGATTGGAAAATGTGAGAGCGTTTCTTATATTAATATGTGATGTTTTTATTTTGGAATGGCTTTGTATTTTCAGAAATCTATAATTGAGTAAGTAATGGATTGTTTGGTTTGAAACTACCCTTTATTAGTTGAACACAACCAGATATTGAGTGGTTCTTCTATCAATCTTCAGTGACAAGAACTTTCATTTGAATCGATTTCTTTATCTCATTTTTCGTGTAGATTTCTTTATCATCATTGTCAGAATTTCCATTCTATTCTTATCATCATTCGCATCTGTGCGCGATTTCGTAAAGCATTCACGTTTATTCTTTGATTTATCTTATTTTCAAATCACTGTGCTGTAACTCCTTTCTTTCAAGTGTTATGGAGTTTCATTTCGTTTATCAACTTTGATACTGATCGTTTTCCTCGTTAGAAACACATAAAGGCGTAGTTGATAGAAATGCTAATATAGTTTTACATCTGCAGTACGCTCTAGAAGTGCGTTCCTTTTATATCACAATTTGGGGTATGTAATTCTAGAATATTTGTTGACGTTTTAGAAGCTCTATGTTTGAAAGAATCATTAATTAAATTTAAAGAACTTATTTTCCTTTTCTGAAAATGGATAAAAATCACTTAAAATTTTACGTGTTGTTTTATCGACATTATGAAATCTAAACTCAATCGTAACATTAACTAACTAGTTAACCAACTCTCTAGCTTATGGAACCGGCAAGTTCATCGCCGCGGTAACGAACGTTTGCCATTCGATTCTATCCTGGGCAATATCAAGCCAGTTTTCATCACGAACACCTACTTCTTGAAGATCTTCTAATGTTCTCCTAACGACGTCTCGGTCTTCCCAATGGCCTCCTTTCATCTGGACTTCAAACCAGGATAGAATATAATCTTCGTTTTTCCCCCATCCGAGCTACATGGCCTGCCCATCTTAGTCGTCACGATTTCATTACGTTTACATTTGGTTAATCTTTGAGTCTGTGGAGTTCTTCATTATGCATTCTCCTCCACCCTCCAGCCATCTCATCGCGTTTTGGCCCGTATATGTTTCTCAACCTTATTTTCAAATGCACGTAATTTATGTTCATCTGCTAGGGTCGTACTCCAGCTTTCGCAGCCGTAAAGTGTTACCGGCAGAATAACCGTTCTGTATATTTTTAATTTCAATATCCTTGATATTAATGGTGATGTTAGAAGTTTTTAGACTGAATAGAAACATGTTGTCTGATACTAAGCAACTTTTTATTTCTTCCGTGACTTCATTTTTGCTTGTTACGTAGTTACGTATGCTTCCAAGTATTTAAATTTGTTTACTTTTTCTATGACCTCATCGTTAATTCTTACGTTTTTATTTCGTTCATTCCCTGTGTTTCGGCTTCCTATAATGTATTTTCTCTCATCTATGTTTACCTGTAGACCTATTTCATCGCACGCTTCTACTAAGACATCGGTGTTGCTTTGTAGTGCATCTATATCGTCCCCTATTAAATCTGCATCATCCGCGTATACAAACAGTTGATTCAAACCATTCAATGATAGTCCCTTCACATCACTGCACATGTACCCTTTCTGCAATGACCAATTTAATTGGTTTTGAACTTCGTAACGCGATTTTTGTTACTTGTTTTGCTTAAGTTTGCTTTACCAAATTTAATCGTAAATTTCAAATAATTTTAAACAATACCATTTCTAACGATACACGTACGGTAAGGTAAACAAGTTCATTTTATTAGTGCAGTATCCATGGAATAAATTGCATATTATATTTTAGTTAAGCGGTAAATTTCAATCGGAGGTTTTATTGTTAATATTCATTTTCATTTTTCAGGATGGTAAATCCCCTAAAACAGAATTCGTAGAATTATCAGGAAAAGAAGAAAATAAATATTTGGTGAACGATTCTTTGGATACAGAAGCGATTGTTTTAGATCCCTTGCGGATTAATACATGTAAGGCTGAGAACAGAGAACAGGATTTGATGAATAGTTTAGAAGACACTATAGAACTTAGCGCCAAAGTAAAGGAAGAGAGAATACAAGATGAAGGAGTTAAGGTGTTCGAGGTTAGTGCATTTCCTACATAAAATGAATACCACAAAAGTCATGCAATGGAAATAATTTGTAAGAGCATGCAATGTCAAATATAAATTTTTCTCAAAGAAAATAAGTGTTAAAAGATATCTGATAGTTCATTCCATGGGTAAACGTTATGAATTCCAAGAATGTAAATTCAATTTCATCACACAAAAGTGCATAGATTATATCGATGAGAATGCATACAGACATGTTTATTAACTAATGGTGATTATAAAATGCCTTTGTTTTTGTGTGAAAGGTAGACATAATTTATACAGGCATGTTCATCAACTAATGAGGATTATAAAATGTCTTTGTTTTTCTGTAAAATACTCTAAAGCAAAGCGTAATAATTTTTTTTGGCAAATTAAAAATCAGGTTTCAGGTTTTCGGAAGTTAGTCATTTGAAATTTTACTGAAACTTGATAGTTGTATAAACTAAACCAAAAATACTGATTGCATAGGTTAGTTATACTGAGTGTCCTTATATTGATTTTTTGTAAATCATATGCCACAGTGTCCCACAATTTACTTATTGACAACAAGTATCTACACAGTAAAACATTGATAGCTGCAGCTTCTGCTACATCTTCGCTTTCGAATAACACTGAATGACTGACGAACTAGTTTTATACTTTTGAACACCCTTAAGTCGTTGCGTTGTATACCAATTTCTGAATATGATTTTTCTCCAACGTGTCCTTCTCTGTATAATCGCAAAACAGATATTAACCTTTTTCATAGTATTTTGTATCCATGTTCGTAAAAGTGTGAATATATTCACCCGTTTTCATACCAGTAATGTGATTTCTTCAATTTGAAATCTGTTGCTTTAATATAATATAAAACAGCTAAGAATTTGTAATTCAACAAGTATTCGTATTTTAAGGAAGTTTTTGGAAATCACGGGAAGAAACAAATTGATGAGTTTGGAGTGTCAAATTATAATTGGATCTGTGATATTTTCGTATCCATGCTTTGCAATTATTGCTGATAACCACAATATATTTTCCCTTTTTACCCCCAAAATTAGGATCGTTTCTACTTCTTCGGAAAGGAGAAGGACATGAAACTTCCGTAGCGGAAATAATATGAAGTTAAATAAGCACTTTATAATATTTCCATGTTCGATAAAAGATAGAGCCTTGTCTCTAAATGTAACCATCAGAATTCTCTCTTTAAAGATCTATTACAAATCATAACTAGAAAATGGAATAGTTACTTCAGTTAGAAAAATATTTAGATATTTGATTTGGATTATATGTCCATGGATTACATTAAACATTATTTCTGGTGGAAGTTACAAAAACTACATCTTAAAAATGTACACAAATTTTCAGTTGGAAGTTCTATTCAAGTGTGAAGGAATTGTATTGAAAATTACTTTCGAACCTTGTGATATT
This sequence comes from Lepisma saccharinum, assembly GCA_022664845.1. NCBI lineage: Eukaryota > Metazoa > Arthropoda > Insecta > Zygentoma > Lepismatidae > Lepisma > Lepisma saccharinum. Next base: position 81,258 of record JAGDQP010003277.1, read on the forward strand.
GGTTACTTTTGTTCTTAAATTTGTTTTATATAATTCATTGAATAACATTTGTTACGCTGTAGTCTCATAGGCCTGATTACAAATTAAGAAACATTTATAATGAAACTCAACTTAAAAATAATTTCATTCTATAGTATTAGTATCCATACAGGAAATAACACTATCGTTTTACTTTAACGATATGAATCAATTTTTTTAAGTTAATTAACATTTTCACTTTTCAGGACAGTAAAGCTCCTGTTACAGAATTCGTAGAACTGTCACAAAAGAAGGAAAATACATATTTGATTGGCCATTATATGAATGTAGGAGTGAATGATTTAGAAAACCCCTTGTGCGTTAATACACGCAACGCTGAATGTACAGACTATGATTTGGCGAGTTATTTAGAAAAATCTCAACATAATGCTGAAAAACAAGAGAAAACAGAGGAGGAAGGAGGAAATGTTTTCAGATATAGCGAATTTTCAAAGTTAGCGAAATTAAATGAACAACAGGAAGGGGGTATCGTAGAAATCAGTTCAAACAACCCAGAATGCCAACATTTTTTACAGAATATGAAAGAGAAAATATCTGAAATCATTCAGCCCATGGAGAAATCTTACGAATGCCGGGAATGTAGACGAAAATTTTCTGCAAAACGTTACTTGACAATACATATGAGAATTCACACAAACGTTAAACCTTATGAATGCCAAGAATGTGGAGGAAAATTTTCTCAGAAAAGTAACTTAAACGTACATTTGCAAATGCATACAGGTCTAAAGCCTTACGAATGTCAAAAATGTAGTCGAAATTTTTCAAATAAATATTCCTTGAATAAACATATGAGAATTCATACAGGCCTGAGACCTTACGAATGCCTAGAATGTAGAAGAAAATTTTCACATAAATGTGACTTGGATAAACATATGCTAATTCATACAGGCCTGAAACCTTACGAATGCGAAGTGTGTAGAAGAAAATTTTCTAGGAAAAGTCCCTTGATCGTACATATGAGAATTCATACAGGCTTGAGACCTTACGAATGCCAAGAATGTAGACGAAAATTTTCTGCGAAGAGTCGCTTGATCGTACATATGAGAATTCACACAAACGCTAAACCTTACGAATGCCAAGAATGTGGAAGAAAATTTTCTCAGAAAGCTCACTTGATCAAACATATAAGAATTCATTAGTCCTAGAACCTTACCTCACATCAAAATATGACGTTTTGGAATTCCCATACGCACCACATTAGATGTTTCGGGGAGGGGTCTACCAGTCCGGCTCCAAAATTTTCAGGATCGTTTATGGGTTATTTGATAAGAAAGTAGAAATCCGGGGACGAAGGCAAGAAGGAGAAAAAATATATAATCCATCAGCTTGGGTGCAAAATAGTCTACTTCATTTGGTAAAGATGTGTAGTGGTCATTTCATTTTTGTTCAAAATACGAAAATAACAACCCTGAAATCAATTTTGGTTGCTTTAGTATTGTATGGCGTAAAAATTTGTTTTCGAAGCGGAAATTCTAAACATTGGAAGGCCTGCATGTTGGCGACGAAGATGTCCTTCCTAATTACCCGACAGTCATAAAAGATAACCTCGCTAGAGAGCTCATGAAACAGATCCCCGTAGTATATAAAGTGTTCCCATTATGCTCCACATTTAGAAGAACAAATTGAAAATTTGCTGAAAAATCACTTTTTTCATCTTTCACAGACAGCTAACTGGTAACAGTTACCGTACGCCTAAAGATATTCAATAGTATACCCTAGGTGTTCCAGTCACACATATACAACAATCAGAAAGTTCGGTTTCATACAACATTAGAAAGAGTTGGAGAAATTTAAATTCCCTTGGGGATCGCCATTTGCATTGAGCTAATGAGGGAAATATCCCTCGAAATTTTCTCCCTCCTGGACTACGTTTATACAAGTCATTCCATCCGTTGTTCACTCACTACAATCGTGAGCAAAAATAGGCCACAATTATCGTGGGATATATGGTGTTTCGATTAATTGAATCTCCGCACCCGCCAGTTTTTGAAGAAATTACGCAGTGAAAATATGCACCCACCCTGTTTACCTTTCATGCCGGAGCATCCATGCAAACAGGATATAACATTCTTAGGTTTGTTCATTCTTGTCATTTTCGGCCGTTTTTGTTTCATTGTAATATGAGACAGGACGTCCTTTCTTTTCACACCAACCTTCTGGATTCTCTCTGTGTATGTAATAAAGGAATTTTCTGCTGTACCAGCGTTATGTAATAGCAGTTTGCCGCTCTTGCTTAACTTTCCATTTTGTCCTGTGAACCTTTATGTGCACATATGTTTGGCCAGGAACCATATATATGTAACAACTGTTCTCAGAGTGGGGTACTTTTTACATTAGAATCACCAGCTCCGTGTTTTGTGAAGGAGGTAGTGGGTTGAAATTTTCACATTTGGAATGGACTTTTACCCTTTCGACTATTTATGCTGAGATACACCTTTTCCGTGGTATAATCAAGCCGTTTGGGTTCATCACATTTTTCTATGTGGGAGATTCAAAGGTCTCCATATATATTGGAGAATCGTTTTTATTTTCAGTTATTCTTGCAGGTAGTTAGTTTCTGTGACGAGATTCCCATATGATAGTGTCAGTGAACAACTAACTCAAAGAACAAGATATAAAGGAGACACTTGCTCACCACTACTAAGAAGAACATGCGACCCTACTAAACAGATTAGCTAGAGGAAAAACGCTAAAATTAAACATTAACCAACTGTCTGCAAGAATAACTGGAAACCAAAAACGATGGGACTTTTGAATCTACCTACAAAAATGTGACGAACGAAAATGGCTTGAACATACGTTTTAGCATAAATAGTCGAAAGCGTAAACGTCCACTGCAAATATGAAATATACCACCTCCTACGCTAAACACGGTGCTTGTGATTCTAATGTAAAAACTAAATTAGACGTGATAGAAAAAATATTGTACAAAAGAGGCAAAGCTACTGGAACAATATTTAGCTATGTCCTACGCGAGTATATTTGGACCAATCTGTCTATATTTGGACCTGGATTGAGATACCTATCTCCGATGCCAGAGTAAGCTTATTTCAAACTTATTTCAAGCTTACCACTGTAAGTATACAAGAATTTATCAAGCTTACTTGCTGTCACTTCTAAAGCTTGATGTAAGCTTTCCATATCAAGTTGTCACAAAAAGCATGAGACAAAGAAACATAGCAAGCATCTTTCTTAATCACTCATCTACCGAGCCAAAATTTTACTTTTAGAGCACGCTTACGTCACAGACTCTCGCCGACAAAACAGAATCCCGAAGTTACGTAAGTTAAATCAAGCTGTAACAAGTGCGTTTGCAATAAGTAAAGAGAAAAAATACCGAACCTTACTTACCAAAACTAACTAATGAATGGTCAATTATTTTTAAATTTCCAAATGCATATAAAAACAATAAAGTAAATTTGCTTTAAAAATATGTAAAAATAACACCATGATTCGATCCCGGGACCTCCGGATCATCTTTCCGATGTGTTAGGCTGTTAACTTTTAATTAGTGGCTTGTAAGCGTTCTTTATCGTACAAATATTGCCTGCACTTGAGGAGGACAGAAGTACTGACGTAAGAACGGAGTATGATTTGCCGGCAAACCTCTTTACAATGATCCCGTCGTCTGTACAATGGCGACACATATTAACTAATGTGTCTACGTCCAGCCCATACACTTCATTTTATCTTATGCAGCTTGAATAAAATTAAAGTTAGTTTTAAACAGTTAATTTCAAAGTTGAATTAAGCTTGTTTCATCAGACTTAACTTCAGAAGCAAAAATCAACTGCAAATCAAGGTTGTAATAACATTATATGCTATGTGGGATGCTGAATACCAACATGTAAACACATTTGGGGACTTAACAATGCAATTCACAACACAAATATACTAAATGAACGAGAAAAAATGAGGACAAAAACAGCCGTTTTAGGGCCAAAACAATGTATTAAAAACCACATGAACGGGAAACTTACAATGAAGCCCGGTTACGGAAATAATCACTACCAAATCTAAACGAGGAACCGGAAAACCGGAAGTCCAGAAATCAGGGAAACTCTACCAAGTGGGAGACGATCAAAATTGAAAGGAATGTAACCCACAGAATGTATCGAAGATCAAACAGCCAAGAGCCTGGTCAGAGCATGTCTAGCTGACCAATAACACAAATTGACAGTGTATAAAACAAACTTACTAAACTAAAATAATATCTAGTCACCAGACAACTGAAATCATGATCCACATAAACCGGAAACAAAAAAATAGTACCTAATGGGGAATTAAAACCCCAGACTCTTAGAACAGTTGATACATACATATGAGTCCCAGGCCAAACACTTGAGCACATAAAGCCTCACAGGGTAAAATAGAAACCATAACCTGAAATACCGGCAAACCGCTAGAACCAAACCAGAATTACAGAACGCTGATATGCTTATAGAACTACAAAAAGATGAGGAGAAAATTCCTTTATTCCATATACAAAGAAATAGGGAAACCAAAAGGCTGATGTGATCATGAAAGGCAGGACTCCGGTCTCATATTACAATGAAGTAAACATGGCCTAAAACGACAAGAAGGAACCAACGTAAGCGGTAATATACTGTTTGTATGGATTCTCCGCTTAGAAAGATAAATTTAGAGCGTGAATATATTTTCACTGCGTGATTTCTTCCAAAAATAGCGTCCGGCGCGGGACTTTTATTATCAAAACGCATAGATCCGACCATAATTGTCGCTCATTTTTACTCACAGTTGTAGTGAGTAAACAACAGATGGGATGACGAACGTTCACTTGTATAGTCGTAGTCGAAGCGGCAGAAAATGCCATTTTCCTCATTAGCCCAAAGAAAAGAGCGATCCCCAAGGCAATGTTTGGTTTATCCTATTTTTTCTGTTTTATGGGAGCAAACATTCTGATTGTTGCATGTTTGGCGGGAAGACCTAGTGTATACTCTTAAATTTTTGCTAGGTGTAAGGTTTGCCTAAATTGAAGGATAAGCACTTTATTTTGCAAATAATATGATTACGAAAATGAAATGTTGCATAATATATATCTAGAATTCGCTTTATGGCAGCGTTGTATAAAGTCATAATGCATTAATTTATATTATTACTATAAGATATTCAAAGAAGTGAGACTGTCATCGGCTATCGTAAAATATTAATAGTTATCATTTTTTCATCTGATCTCGATTCGTGAGCAACATCAATTTTTTACTTCCTTGTTGACGGGTCATTTCGAGATAGAAGCAATTGTCCCCGATTTATTATACACAGATATAATCTAATTTAATTGTCAAATATATTTGTAACATGCATAACTCGCTGGAAAATAAATGTATTTGAGCGCTACGATTTAAATTAAACAAACATTGTATGATTTTAAAATTCCTGTATATTGTTATGAACAAAAACTTCTGCAATATCTTTGTTTTTGAAAATTGAAGAAATGCGTAAAGAATAACCTGAAGGAAGCTTATATCTAAGTTAACGGCCTGACTCTCGTTGTAGTCTGGTCTGTCCTAACATTACGTTTGCAAATAATCGTTTGGCGAATTATTATCTAAAATATCTACGTTTTCATGGTTCTAGAGTATTTCTCTAATATAATTTTAAATTTGGAAGGTGTGTGTTGGATTTGAACTTCATTCGCGAACTACTGTTTTAATAAGAACATAATGAACTAGTCTAAAGTTGCATCAGTACCAAATTAAAGCTGTGTTGGACTAGAAGTGTGACGTAAAATCGAAGCAAAGTGAAAGGACGCCCCATGATTATTTCACGTGAGTCATCCTCAACGAAGTACGAAACTACTAGAACGGTGTTCGTGAAGTCTGACAAAAAATTGAGGACTATAATAAATATTATTTTCGTTTTCGCTTTTTATTTTATTCTTGCTTCGGTTTGAGGTATTTTTTAAGTCGAGAAACATCGATATGTTTAGGCATGTTTGGCCTTAAAGATTCTTAGACTCTACCATGTAGGTATTTTATCTATCATGCACTATTCGACCTGGTACATTATAACAATGTGTGAAAAGTTTAGATTCTCGTGTTCGAATTTTCAAAATACATATGAGAATTTCTTGATTTGGTTTGAATTCAATCCTCGTTGAATCTTGAAGGATTCTAGCTTTGTCTTATTCAAAACCTTTTGCCAGTTGTTTATGAGCAATTTCGCATAACTTTTTCAAAAGTTTGATACGGTCGTTATGCGTTGGAAGTATCTAGTAAAGTCTCGAACTGAAAGGGAGGCTGAAATGTATGTAACAATTCAAATGCCGAAAATTTGTGTGTAGAGTGACTTTGGGTGTTAAGTTTAAAGAAAATCAACGGGAGGTAAGAATCCCTGAACCAGCTATCTTTGCTTGTTTTTTATTGTTCCATTGTACCTATATATTTTTCAGAGAGACCTAGATTACGGTGGTCTTGTGGCTGACATAGTTTGCATTTTATTCCAAATTTGTCACAGTAATTTATAAATTTGCTTTGATAGATGACTTGGTAGTTGGTCAAAATGGATTACCTGTGGAGAACCAAACCGTAGTATAGTGTTTGTTTCAAGAAATTTAATGAGGTTTTTGGTTTCTAAACTTGGTATGGCTTTGCTTAAAATGAAACATTTCGCCTGATCGGTGACTAATATAAAATATTTATTCTTATCGTAAGATGATGTCATCGGGTCTCCCTCGTCCCAGTAGAGGTGGGGGAATGGCTGAATAATAGATGGATGGTGCTGTGGACTTGGCATTAATTTTTTACTGGGTTTCATCGCAACTTGGGAAGTAATATAGCAACGTAAAGCATCTTGAAGAAACGGCTTTAAATCGGGTATAAAAGCTCTGGACTGAAATAAACTGTAGGTCCTGTTAAATCCTTGATGAACTGAAGAATGTAGTTGTCCAAAAATCTTCATGGACAATGATTTAGGAATACAAATTAACAGTTTAGTTAGATTAGCAAATTTATATGAACGATACAAAATTTTGGTTTTGAGCTTAAACGCTTTGCATTGGCGTTCCAATGTTGGTGATGGGTTTGAAATTTCGGTGTTGAGAAATTCGTAAATGTCTCCAAAGTAAGGATCTGATTTTTGAAGGGTCGGCAATTCTTTTATTTGTATTATCGGTGCCGTTGCTTTCCAAATACCTGATGTAAGACATTGAATCACTTGTTCATCTAACTTAACGAAAAGTTTCTTGTCTTTACGTAAACTGACGTGATTTGGGGCGTTTTGTAAATTTTGATAGGTCCAATGTGCTACTGGGAGAATATTTTGATCTATTTTATTTATAGAAATTGACGAAAAATGTAATTTAGATGTATCGTTAGTGCACGACCTTGTACCTTTTGGCGTGGCATATTGATATTACTGTTATTCTGTACTACATGTGAAGCAGAAATATTTGGAGATGTTCCTTTTTCTTCTTGATGATATGTTGCATGATCGACCTTTGATATGTCACGGTCGTCACAGGAATAATTTTCAGGCATTTTAACGTATCTACTGAGTAAAACTGCTTTTGGAGCGGCGCGCATGTTTTATATCAAAATCAGATTCACTAATTTGAGCTAATATTCTTTCAATTTTCGGAGTACGAGACAACCATTATAAAATGTAATAATCTTCGGGTCTGTAACCGAAGTAAATGATTTCCCTAGTAAGTAGTAAATGAATATTTTAAGGCACTCACCAACGGTTAACAATTCTAAAACGTGGATGGTCTTGTTTGTCGATATCCGGTATTTTGCGAGAAAAGTATGCACATGGTCTCCATGACTGTTCGTCGTGAGGATTGTCTTTATTGCTACATTGCTCGAGTATCCCCGAGAATGAGAGAGTGCTATTAGTATAAACACGCGTGTAATTTCTAAGATTACAATTTTTTTCGGTACTGGGGCAGGTATTATTGCTGAATTTAAAGCTTCAAATGCACGTGTGTGCTTATCGGTCCACAAAAATTTCGTGCTCTTTTCATAAGTTCATATAAACAGTACGAAATGTCAGAAAATTGTTTGCAAATTCGTCTCGCTTATAAGCATAAACAAAAATGAACGAAGCTTCTCGATGGTGGTGGGCTGCTCAAAATGTTTAACTATGCCTATAATTTTAGTATGTACACTTGGCATCAAAAAATTGCGACAGCGAACGCCGCGCAGCTAGGCAACCCAAATGGCACCTTCTTATCCCATAATCGTGTCTGGTAAACAGACCCCCTCTTTCTCTTTCCTTCGTCTCGCCCATACTAAAATCAGCAAACATCAAGAGCACGTTTTCGTTTTTCAAAATAGGCATATATTAGTATCGATAAAATGAAAGAATAAAAGCGAGACGAATCAATATACATAAGTTGATGCAGGGAGAAATTTAAATACAGTGAAACATTGAAACCGATCAACGTCTGTTAGACAGAGGCAGAGATATGAGAGAGAGAGAAGAAGAAGAAGAAGAAGTAAAGCTAAAAATATGGAATTTGAACATAGTAAAAAGATTAAGTTCAGTTCCCACACAATAGAGTTCGCTTCCCACAAATCTAACAGCAAGATAGAAGTGACTTTTGGACTTTATATTTGTTCATCGCTCTTTGAATATATAAAGGGTTCTTCAAAAATTCATTAAGTCACTTTCAAAATGGAAACCAAACTTGGTGGTCAGATTAAAAACTCATGATTTTCCAGTGAAACTCCAGAGCTTTGAGACACATTTAGGATAATGTCAAAAGTGTAACACACATGCTTTTTTTTGCGCGGGGTTCGGTTGCAAATTCGGTGAAGCTTATTAAATATACTGGTTCAGAATACTTTGTAATCAGGAATTCCGCCAGAATTTGTTGATTGGGGTGTGTAAAGTCAAAATTGGGAGGGTGGACTAGAGTTTTGCACGGTTTCTATAAAAAACTTCGGGGTAGTCTCCAGAATCGACAGCCCCACAGGGACCGGGGTCTGGCGGAATCACTGATTGTAACAAACCCAGTAGATACCATAGGCCATACTTCCAGACTACGAATGCAAAGTGAACATAAAAATAAAATGAATGAATGATAATTTTTCTGCTTAATTTCTATCAGAAAGAACCAAGATTAGAAAGGGGGGCATTTGCTACTCATGTCTTAACATTTGTCAGTTCTGGACATGCCACTATATATTCCACCTATTGCGAATATAACATTCCAATAATTACAACACTAATGAACTAGTGTTTATAACAATTCTCAGAGATGGAATAAACACGGCAGAGCTGAAAAGGTTACCGACTGATTCGATGTATATTTGATGACCCGGAAGATGATGGAGAGATTTTAATTATTTAATTGCGTTTGAACAGTGTTTATTTCAGGGGTGACCAGGATCGGAGATGTTACCCCGAGAACACGAAAAATATGACATGAAAATTCCCAGTTAAATAGATTTTCCAGACCGGGTCAATCGGGTTACCGGGTCACTCATGTTTGGGTCAGTCCCTATTACCGGGTCATCGTAAGTGACCCGGATTTGGCTGGGGAATAAGCACAAACAGAGAGAGTGTGTATAAATTAAGAGAAGAAATAAACATGAATAGAGAGAAGGAGAGGTAAAAGGAAAGAAAGAAGCAGCGAAGACACGATAACAATACATCAAGAAAGAGAGGAAGAGAGAAAGATCAATGAAAAATATGAAAACTACATTATCATTATGCTAAACAGCACACACACCTGTTTATTCGGATTCTGACCAGTGATACTTCGTTAAGTTCTCCACAGTCCCGAGATGAATCTTTGTTTGAATACTTCAGTGTTTGCGAAAAAGAAACTGATTGCTGGGGAATCGAACTCAGGTTTTCAAATTAGTAGTCCAGCACGATAGCGTTACTCCACAGGCGACTTTTTCCATACTGTGCTCAACAAATGCTACAGTGTTTGTTTCTACGAATAATAACATGAAAATGGATACTTCATATCAATGTCGTGTACTTAACTGTCCCCCTGAGACTTAATTTGGACTTTTCCAACCAACATTCGTAAATCGTTTTTCTCTCTATAATGACTCATGTGCTCCATTCCACAATCGGAAATATTATCCGTTTTTTATGAGAAGTGATGGTTAGATTCTTCACGACCGCTTTGTAAAAAAGACGTGGCTTGAACAGGACTCGAACCTATGTTAGTTTGCTTTAATACTTCAAACTCCGGAACTTTTCCTCCACTCCATTTTGCCAATGAAACAAACACTCATGAATTATGAAGTTCAATGCGAAGAAAATGTAACATTGAGTATATGTGATATATTTTGTCTGTACGTATTCTTTAGTAAGTCAACACATGTGTATGCATGTCCTGTTTGTCATGTCGAATTATGAAATAAATATATTATGTGAGTTTTAAGAACAAATCCAGTTTAGGGTATTATGACATTAAGTTACGATCATTTATTGTCTTTTATTTTAACATAATCCAGCCTGAACGAAGCTAACATCATAAAAAAATATCAGCAATTAAAAGTTCTAATACACTTCGTGTAATATGACAAGTTGAACGTAACACAAATTAAAACTTTTGACAGTTTTTATTTAAGTATCAAAAGTCGTCACTTGCAGGCGATTCGAACCTACAACCATAAGGTTTCCTACTTCAGCAAGTGCCTCAGGATTGAATTTGATTCGGCATCATATGTCAATATTACTCGAAAGTGTAGGTTTTTGTAAATTTCCGAACAGAATAGCTTACTGACTGAAGTCGCTTAGCATCAAAATTATCTCCACATTTTCAACTTCAATTGAATAAGAAAATAATAATGTTAGCGGTGTAGAACTTGGCTACCCTCGTCGCCCTCATGGCCGAAGTCTTTCAGCCCCTTGGTTATTTTACACTCAGTCAATTATAATCTGAGCGCACTCTTTAGCAGCACTTACAAAGTTTAAGTTCAGAAATTGAACTATGTGGCAACCTTGCAACAACATGAGTGACCACTGCGCGGGTTTTAATACAATGAGTGTATTAGTGCAGTTTTCGAGTACTAATCTTTGTGAAGAAAATAATGTTTGTATATCTAGTCGTGATGTAACAAAAAATATGTGAATAAAAGTAATTAGAACTTTTCTCTTGTTTTTATTGTTCATAAAATAAATTATAATACAGCGATGTTGCTATGTCTGTAATAATTAACGATGAAGTTTTGCTTATTCCCACTTACGTTAAATACGGTTTTCGAAACTTTTGACAAATTATATAACATGGTTTTCATATGTATAAAATCTAACAAAATAGTAGTCAATAGAAGATTAACTCATAAATGCACGAAGCATAGTAACTGAAACAAAAATCAGTATTATATAACTTTTATTTTGCTTTTATTTCCGTAAGAGTTGAGCTTAAAAGCTGTCTGCCTGCTGTCTTCGTGGCCGTGTGGGCTGCGTCGCGTTATTTTTTTTCCCCCTTTTCGTGCATAAAGCTGGAGACGCGAGTTCGAATCCCGAAGCTTGCTCTTCTTTTCTCACAAATTTCTGTCATCTATGTTCGTATTGCTTGGACGTAATAGCTTGGTTCCTGTCATTATGCAAAGAAATCTGACAACGATTACAATTCCTTAAATAAGGGTTAACCATTTCAAGGTTTAGTCTAATAATATAGACAGGTTTATTAGTCATATAAAAATGTTTAGAAAGGAGAAGTATAATAGAGGCCATATTCGCGGACGTCAAACGTGAGGTCAGTGACTCTCTATTTGCTTTACTGTAATTTAATCACTTGCACGAATCCTTAAAATGCAGAAGGCTAACCAAATGAAAAGCGTCTGCCAATTTTAAACACCAAATTAGAAACAGCTAGACAAATCGAGATCATTGAACCCAAATTTGAAGTCAGTTTCTCTGTACTTATCTTCGTTTAGGCGCTAGCCTCCATTACATATGGAGGAATCAAAATTAAGAGGTCCAATATTTTAAGGTAGCTAACAGACAGAACATAGCAAGTGGACAGGAGAAATTAACGCAGCTTTCTTGTTCTTTCTCGATCTAAATCCACATTGTTCTCACCTAACGAATATCACTGGTTTATTGATTTTGGTAAATTATACTGTTTTAGAATTGCATTTCTTTAAGTAAACTTATATCAGGCCACATTGCATGCACAAAGTATCACTTTCTGACAGTGGCGGCTCGTGGTTGAAACAGTAGGTGAAGTTCTACCAAAGCATTTATTTATATGTAAACACACTTTCATATTAGCTACTGGTAACAGTTATCCTGAATATCCAGACTTTGCCGATTTATTCCTAATGCCATTTACTCATATTACTCAATGTTGAGCATCCTGCTGGATTGCCCCTCCCCCAATACACCATGCAATTATTATTTCATATTGTTCTCCGTAATACCGATTTTCTACCTTCCAAAGCAATACATCGTTTCAGTCAGTTTGCTACTTCTCTTCAAAATGACCACACCTTCACATGGCTGTGGTGAGTACTACATTTATGATTGAAATAGAAATAATACTTTTCTTGAGTTTGTAATTAAGTAATTTTTCAAACAGTGAAACTCCATGGGACTTTTGGTGCGTGGGGTCCCCAGTTCGTGCAACGCGGGCTTTGTAGTGGACAAAGACCTTGTGCGTGGATTTTCTCAGGGAGTCGGGACTCTTCCGTTTTTTCTTCCATTTTCTTCATTCCACCAATTCTCGCATCATTATCCATTCGGCCAGAGCCAAAGTACGTTTCCCAAAAGCCTTAAATATTCAATTTAGTTGTAACTCCACAAGTCAACTTGAGCATTATTTTTAAAACTTTGCTTCATATTCTCACGACGTATTTAATGCAATTATAGATTTTTTTTTCTTATTACAAAAGTATGGTTCTATTTTAGAGTAATATAGAACTTGTTCAGATTGCACATGAGGCAAAAAGCGACCAAAACTAGAATACATTTTGGTATCGTAATTTCCCTTCGGTTCCACATCAGAACCTTTAATTTTTTAGCCTTTTCCACACCACCCTTAAGACTGAGTGAATTGGCATGTTTTCTTAAACGCAGTATTCCGAGAATGCCTACGACAAAATTCATAGAAATGATTTGTCCATCAAGCGTTGGTTCCAGGAAGAGAATGAAGGACAGAAATTCAATCAGATACAAGGACGTTTCGTAAACATCCCTTTTATATCATTTTAGTACTAATTACTTCGCTAGTCTCAAAGAAATAGAGTAGTTAAGGCGATGTCTTACAGCTGAATGTGTTGGCATTTCTCCTATCCTTTAACATGTGTTTCTTTTTTTAAAAATATCTCAATAACAATTAAAAGAAAAACCATAAAATTTGGCTGGAGGGTAATTAGTATGTTTTCACAGCGATCAGTGATCTCACTTCATTGGAAATTGTACTTACAATTAATGAAAATAAAACTTATTTTTTTGTAATGAAACCAAGACAAGATGCAAGCTTCTTCAGTCTTATTTACTAAGGCAAAAAGAAAAAGAAAACCTCACGTAATTCCTGATCCCGAGGTCAGGTAGATGAAATTCATTGTTGCCAGAGCTAGAGAGAGAGGCTTCAGAAATGTCAACCAAGCACAGACAGCAGCGGACGTTGCGACTAACAAAAGACAAAAAAAAAAATCAATAAATCTGACTGCGAGAATGCATAAAGCGAGGAAAGAAGAGGGAGTGGGCAAAGCTGAACTATGACTTGTTTGTTGTAACCGGAATATAGTCCACAGTAGCGCTCACTAACACAGATGTGTATACATGGGTACAATTTCAAAACATACTGAAAATATAAACGTCTGATGCAGAGGCGGACAAAGGGGATCTTTATCTCAGCAAATAGTTTCCACCCACACTAGAAGCCAACAGAAAGAACGGCGGTAGTTGTTATTTAGTACTACTCGTGTATAGGTGAATCCTAAATCTGAGCTAAGTCTGTGTGAAACAATATGAATATTCCAGAAGGAAAAAAAAAAAAAAAAAAAAGACGCCAAGTTTATCCTTCGCAGCTTCCGAAGAAAAGATCTCGTTCTGCTTATAAACTTAGAAAATGCAGGGGGCAGCAACACCGAGTTCCGCACGGATCCAAAACTATTTGGCACCGTAGCTCAGTTGGTAGAGCGTTGGAGTCGCATTCAGAAGGTTGAGAATTCGAAACCAGAAACCGCCCATCCTTACTCAGATTTTTTCGTAGTTTCCTTTGGTCACGCCAGCTCAGTACCGGTAATTTCTTGAATAAGGCCAGGGCTGATTATTCCTTGCCAAATCCTTCCCTTCGCGTCCCTTATGTGTGCTGTATCTGGAGTTCGTTCAATACACAATAAATTTCTGAATATTAGACTATTTACGATATCTGTTGTCAATCAGACCAGAACCGCAAGTAGGGGAACAAAGGAGCCACGTACCGTGAAGGCCGGGCCGAAAGGCGCCAAATGAAGATAATGAGCGGACGTTGGTAGAGCGCTCATCTCTGGTGCTAGGGGTCGTCGGATCGA
>JAGDQP010003278.1:5050-20675 GCA_022664845.1 Lepisma saccharinum
CTCACGATGCTGGGTCAACACCGAAATTTTTGAGCCCCCACCGGGTATATATATTCATATTCATTCATTCATAGGAACTTCCACTATGTTTGGGATTCATAGATTTTGAAAAAGCTTTCGATTCGGTCTTTTTGTCAGCAGTACTTAAATCACTTGAACATCAAGGTATCGAAAGTGCATACATCAAGTTACTGCGAAACATTTACCCGACTGCCACTTCTGTCATTAGACTGCATCAAGAAAGTGAAAAATTTAAAGTTGGAAAAGGGGTAAGGCAAGGAGATTCAATTTCTCCAAAACTGTTTTGTGCGGTCCTGGAGAGAGTGTTCCAGAATTTAAACTGGGATGAAGTTGGAATTAAAATTAATGGCGAATATCTTCATCACCTACGGTTCGCTGATGATATAGTCCTGTTTGCTTCAAGTGCAGAAGAACTACAAATCAGAATGGAAGAACTGAGTAACGAGAGTTTGAAAATCGGCCTTAAAATGAACTTAAGTAAAACAAAAGTAATGTACAACCAACATGCTGCAAAGAAGGAAGTGAAGATTAACGGAAAGACAATAGGCATAGTTGATGAGTATGTTTACCTAGGCCAGCTTAAAACATCGAATGCAAAGTTGACGGATGAAATAAATAGAAGATGTAAAATGGCGTGGAGTTCTTTTGGAAGACTAGACTTTATTTTCAAAAGCAAACTTCCAATGTGTCTGAAGCGTAAAGTTTATAATCAATGTGTCTTACCTGTAATGATGTACGGGTGCGAAACTTGGACATTAAATGCGCAAACGACTCAAAGATTGAGAGTCACACAAAGAGCAATGGAGAGGTGCATGCTAGGAATAACCAGGAGGGACAGGAAGAGAAATGAATGGATTCGCGCACAAACAAAGGTAGAGGATGTAATCAAGAGTGCGAAGAAGATGAAGTGGAGATGGGCGGTCACATAGCTAGACGAACAGATGGAAGGTGGACGACAGATGTACTCCAGTGGATTCCTAGAGAAAAGAAACGAGCGAGACGACGTCCAAAAGTAAGATGGGTAGATGAAATCAAGCGTTTTTCAGGAGCTACATGGATGAGGATATCAGCAGGCCGAGATATGTGGAAAGAAAAGGAAGAATCCTTCATCCAGCAGTGGATAGAAAACGGCTGAATATGATGATATATATAATTTGTAATTTCGCTGTAGTTACAGTCGTGGTCTTCTGTACTAGGGATGGCAAAGTTAAAAAAATCCGGATGAGATAATATCCAGATAATTAAGGGGCATGTCAACATCTTAGATAGTTTGTGATACACATTCACGTGTATTATTGGGTCCACTTTCCAAAATTTTGTTGTGTGTCGTTTGTTCAGTACTTTAAAAATATGAGAACTCTCTCTCTCTCTCTCTCTCTCTCTCTCATATATATATATATATATATATATATATATATACACACGCCTCTTAAAATTTGCATGATACACAAATTCCTGGTAAAGTGTAATATTATCCGGATAACAGTCATCCTATTTTACGTTCATTATGGATTCTAGGTTTGTGAAAATTATCGGAATATTATTCGAATTATTATAGGGAGGATTTCATTATTCGAATCACATTACTTAGATAACCGAAAAAATAAATATTGTGATTATCTTGCAAACATATCCGAAGAATCGAATACTCGAATAACATTACGAAGAAACTGAAATTTGAGAGAAAGATCAGTGATTATATCGGAAAACCGGACCATGAGAGAACCGAAGAACGAACAAACATTAGAGCTGTCAAAATCATCCGGAAAATTATTCGAGTATTCAGAGGCACGTAGGTTCCAGTTCTGCTGCCCGTCATGAGGCTTCCCAGGCCATGTGGTACACTTCATTATTACGCTGAAAGTCTTTTGATAGTCGATAAAGCTTGTTCTAATCATCATCATCCATAAAAATTCTGCCAAAAGGAACTGATAAAAGACCGTAATGACCTCAAGGAAGTTGTTGAATATGAATAAAGGAATAAAGTTGAAAGTTCCTTAGACCACTTCAGTTCTTAGTATATCATACCAAACATGACTTATGATGGCTGCTTTGCCAGTAGGCATGCCTCTGGCCAAAGGTCGCTGAGTAAGGTGAGCCGATGATGGTTTATTTAAGAGGACATACCCCAGATACAACATATGGTAGCTATTTTACACATAGAAGTATCAGAAGAGTAGAAGGAGAAAAACTTATAACAGAAACAAATATTATAGATACAAGAAAATGCAATAGATGTGATATTAAGATAACTCCCTTTCACAGAGTTTCATAAAGGTAAAAGTCAGGAGGGTTAAAGTAGGCACTGTCAGTGAGTGATAAAGTGCGGGAAGTCTGATTTAAGAATTATTTCTTTTCTGTTTTTAAAGTAAACCTAATAGCTTCAGATTTTAAGGAGTTGAGATTAAGTTGCCAATTAGTACACCAGTTTTCTAGGCGTGTTATTTTGCAGAGTAGTAACATCTGGGGGAGATGATATGATAAAAAAAAAAAAAATCTTGCAGTCGCCGGCATAAAAGAGAATGTTGCATTTATCGATGAGGCAGTCACAAATGTCACCCATATACATAAAAAACATAGGGGACCTAGAAACACCAGAAAGAACTAGAAGCCAGCTTGAGTTGGACCTAGATATGGTAACTGTTCTCTATTGCATAAATACGAGGATAGTAGGGCTTCTAGGAACCATGAATATTGAATTTTTCGTTATTTTGTGAATGAGGAGGGTTTGATTGACTGAATGAAATGCTTTGAAAAATCTAAGTAAATATCAAGTTCGTTTTTCCATTTTGAAACGCTGATGGCAGTAGCTCGGAGAAATGCAAGGTGTGTTTCACAGGAGGCACCTGGAGTAAATCCATGTTGATGAGGGGAGAAGATATGGAGAAGAACATGCTCTAGAATATGTTTTGATATTATCTTTTCACAGATTATCGACAAAACAAAGAAGATAAATTGGAATGTAAGAGGTAAATAAAGACCTGGGGTCCTTTTTTTTTTTTTTTGAATTAGTACAACATGGCTTGTTTTTAATAGTTACTCGTATTTTCAGGTTTTCCATTACTTCACCAGAAAATTACGTTGTAAGGACGGGACTTATACAATTAAGGCGTGCCCTGAACCACCAATGTCTTTACCGGTTATTGACCCCAGACCTCTAGATTACAAGGAAGCAAGATCCATTCCATAATAGTCCCCTAAAAGCAAGTAGCTAGGAGAAAAAAAAAAAAAAAAACCTTTCCCCTCATTGTGTAGCTTGGTTGATTTCGCAACCTGTGGACCATTCTATATCATAATTGTTGGAGTATATTTTACAATCAGGAAAATGTATTTACCGTATCCAAACCTTGATCCTGATATTATCCGCAATCCATCATACGAATTTCAGTCGCTATTCGGGTTTTACACGTCATCAATATTTCATTACTCATTATCCGATTTTATTCGCAGTGGTATTTTATTCATGATGCGTCATTGGTATTTTACACGTCAGGTGGAATTATCCGTTATAAGAATTTTAACCATCATCTGGATTACCAGTCTTTCGCAGACGGAAATCGGATAATGTGTCATCCGGATATCTGATATCCGTATTTCTTGGCCGCCCCCCGTCCCGTAGTAAATTGATCATGTGTTGATGAGAAGCCTTTTGCAGCATGTAACTCACAAGCTGCTGTGTATGAACAGCATATTTCTTCAGTACGTGTAGAATTATCAGCTGTCATAGCTGCTTACTCAGTCCATAAATGAAATTAAACTAACAATGGCAGCAAAGGAAAATTCGATTTACAGTTCCTGGATTCTTATCACAAACTGCACGAATTGTCGTTTTAGTAATAATGTAATTCCAACCCTTGAATCATGTATGATTTAAAGAATCGTATAGTTCTTGCAGAGTAAGATAACATGTCCTCTTAAGATGTGAGTAGTTTAAGATTCAACAACAGAAGAATAAATGTGTTCTGTGCGACACGGTCTGTGCTTGCTTTTAAAGCGTAAAATGATTGCCCGTCCAAAAACAACGTTCAGGAAGGTTTCTTATTGTTGTATGTCATGCGATGTTAACAAGAATTTAAAATACGCTGTTAGGGTTTTTGTAATATTTGTTTTGTATAAGATAGTAGAACTAAAGAACACGAGTGCTTCCAACTTAATTTTGGAAGCCATGTGTCCGGATTGTCCACGCTTAGAAAGTATTATTTGGATTAGCTATTTGCCGTTACTGATGGAAATATTCAAGTTTCACTAAATAGTGTTGTTGTAGGATGACGGTACCGCCCTCTTCCGTGCGTGAGAGGCAGTATTTCGCGTAATATACAGTAAGACGACGTGGAGTGTGGAATAATGTTTCAAACTTGTGATTTACTAAGTAGTTTGCTTCTGACGTCGTGGTGTTCCGTTTGCTATTATGAGGATGTGTGTGTTGTGATTTGAGTGGTTTACATATAGAATGGGCCAGAGCTACGGCGCCTACACTGTTTATGCAAATCATTTAGAGTGGGTATGTTGAACTGCTTTTTATATTATAAGCAGAAGGCAGATCTTAAAGAACCCTTAAGTGTTTCATGTATGTTAATAATATGTGTAAATTGTTGATTCAAATTAATTTCCTTTAAAAGACAACATAGATGTAACGTCTGAGTTCAGCTGGGTTAGAATTTGTGTGCAGATGTCGAATGAAGAACGTCTGACTTGTATTTTAGTTGGCGAGTTTGAGATAAAATATATGCAACTTTATATCATAAATTTATGTATAAGATTAGTCACTCACCAAGTAGGCGTAGTGTAGTCTTAGATTTGTGTCTATAGGTCGTTATTAACGAGATAGCATAGTTCAAAGATGAAGGGGGGGGGGACGCGTGAACACTGTTCCCTTTATTAATTTTGGAATAAGCGTTCCCCTACTTTTTTTTATTATTGGCGATTTAAGTTAATTAATTGCGACCACAAGGTGCAAGCGTTCCCTCACCTTTTCTCATTGGAGCACTGGGAGATAGGAAACAAATTAGTTGGACTATTTTGCCGTTCCCCGCAGATTTATAAGCACTAAAATGGTGCCTTCACTAATCTTCCCATTATATCTTATGCGGATTCTTCTTCTTCTTCTTTTTTTTTTATAAAGTGGGAGTCGTCGAACTTAGCAGTATGTGTAATTATACTGTTAGATAAGATAAAAGTGAATATATCCTGTTCGAAATGAATCATACGTAAAGATTGTATTTGAAAGAACTACAACATGGTGAAGCAATTTTGTACTAGAATGTATGCTGCACATTTTTAAACTCTTGTATAAATGAGAAAATGGAAACCTCATCGACTTGTTGGCAATGAATTAGTGATTTGCTAAGTAGTAGTCAAGCAGTAGATGTTCATTGGATCTGATTTCAGTGTGTGTTTATTTCATAAAAACGGGCCGTGTATCGCATTATGGTACCCTCAGTACACCACTTGCAGGCAATATCACTCTTCTTATCTGATGGCGTTTTCCTGCGCTTTCACTCATGTGAGATTCCGACCAGAATTACAATGAAGTTTATTGCCACTACATGTAATCTCTTACAATATGTTTGGCATTTCGTAGGTAGTAACTGGTTTTACGTAATTTTCTTATTTCTAGGCTGCAGGATTCGTCTGTAAATATCGAGGGAGTGAAGAAGACCATCTAGCGCAGTTATATCGGAAAATAATGTAGGCATTGTACATAGAAATGCACACAAAAAAATTGTCTCGTAGTGTACACAATATCCAAAATTAGTGTAGATAGGCGCATACGACACGGATCAAAGTTTCTACCGGAATAATTGACAGAAAAACTCTGTGCGTCTCACAGTAGTGGCAAGTGAAGAAGAAGAAAAAAAAACCTCCAAAATTAAAGTGATCAAATCAAGTTTACAATTGTGGTTTTTCAAACTTAAATACCTATAGATTATTGCTCTATGATTGGTGTTCCCATTTACTAATACAGTATTAGAGGCACCTTGTTTGGAGCCAGGGTTGGCAAAAACCATGTTTTTTTAAAAAGTTTTTTTTGTTTAAACCAGTTTTTTTGGGTTTAAATACTTTATTTATTTATACTATATATGGATAGAAATAAGTTTCTCTCCTTAATGTCCTTACACAGCAACGGGTTATGAAGGACGGAACCAACAGCTACAGCTTAAAGTGGACTCCGAACCACTACTTGATTTGCACCTGAGATAAATTAGCTTTCATCTGGACTCGAACCCGGGACACACATTGATAAGCTACGGATCAGGTACGTACCGAGAAATTTATTTGGGGGAGGAGAGGGTGCAGAGCTTTCGCGGGGCTCCAAATTCAGTATGAGTGTAAATTTTACAGAAAATATCGCGTTACGAAAATATAGCAATTTCGGAGGGGGTCCGGACCTCCTGGAAGAAATAATGTTTTGCGTGGTTGCATAATTTCACTCGGGAATCCCTCGCACATTTCCCCATCACTTCTGACATCTGCATTTTCTGAACGAGCAAGTCTGATTTCTTTGAAGAAACGATGGGCCGCAAGCTCTATAGCTATTACTGTTCGAAATAAATCGCCTTTAAATACATTCTGCAATTATGCAACCATGCATAACATTCTTTATTCCTTCCCCATCTTGCACCTGCGTGAGGTATCTACTTGCAATTAACGTAGTATTGTTCTCTGGTTTCAAGTCATTTTCTACATGCTCTGATCGACCTAATTTCACTGTTCAATTCTTGGGGAATCCCTTATTTTTTTGGAATCCCTCATGCACTTTCCCATCCTTTCTGACATGCACATTGTCCTAACGAGCAGGTCCAATTTCTTTGACAAAACGATGGACCGCAAGCTCTACGGCTATTAGTTTTCGAAATAAATCGCCTTGAAATACAGTTTTGGACGTTTTTGGGGCCCTCTAGCGCCGAAACTGCGCATGATAGGGCGCGTATTGAAATGATTTTTTTTTTTTCTTGTTTTGATATCAGGATTCACCTCCCGAAGTTTGTACCTGAGGTCCTGAAACACTCTGTATTTAAGCAAAGTTAACTTTGGCTTCTCTATGAAACAACATACATTCAGGTATTCGTTTGTTTAGGCTTAACGTCCTTATGTAACAGCAAGGTTATGAAGGACATCCGAACCACTACTGTTTACAGTGACATCCGAGCCACTACTCGGTTTGCACTTGAGAGATTCGGTGGCCCCATCGAGCATCGAACCCATTGATTACAAGGGGGAAATTATATAAAATTAACGCAGGTGGTTTAATATGTGGAATCATTACCACGAACTTTGTGGCATTTTTGTTTTTAATTAAAAAAAAAACAAAAAAAAAACGCTGGTTTAAACCAGCCAACCCTGTTAGGAGCATATTATTTTGCTTAAAAAAATACTGTTTTTACTTAATTTTGTCAATCCTATGAAGTACATACTTTAGTAGTAACAACTAAGTAATACACTGGAACTTCAGTGCATATATGTAAGTTAGGTTATTTTATGCAAGGTTTACTTTTTTTTCATTTCTTGTAAAAAATAAAATAACGGCCAAAATGATTTTTTCCACTTTTCGCGGAAATTAAGCGTCACATCGAAAATTGTTTCAATTAAAGTTTGTTTAGGATAAAGTTATAAATTTGTTGTAATTACTTTTCTGTCATTTGATCAATCCTATTTCTGCATAGTAATGCTCTGTTCAAGTTTCTAAATGCAACATTTTCTGCTCAGAAAACAATGCTTTTGTACATAAGTTTTTTTTCTTTTAGTAGATTAAAATTTAAGTGAGTGTTACATTTTGTGTAGTGATGTTATCATTTATGTTATTTCTTCACAGACAAGTTGCGTAATCAATTTAGGAAAAACGTTTGCGAGCAGTTTTTGTTGTTGACATAAAATTCTACCTTCATTATTGTAAAAATGCTAAATGAAAATAGCATATTATAACAATGAGTTCAGCTTTTGTGCCATTTTGTGGCTTCTGGTCAATCAAAAAATGGTCTTAACAACAAAGATTTTTAATTTTGTGGTGAACAAACTAATTTAAAACACTTTTTGAAGTGCGGCATAGTTTCCGCGGAAAGTAAAATACTTAATTTTGGCCGCCATTTTCATGCTTCTATAAGTTCTAGTTCTGATTCTAATTTTCCTAAAATGACTGCACTATTTGTATAAACGTATACATAATTGGATCAACTAATTTGTGAGTTTCATCGCCGGATTCGGCCGTATATGTTTAGGGCTCACTTCAGAAGAGTTCATGGGGGATAATAACCTCTATCCAGGCACGTATTCCATGAAATGTACATTAAATATTTATAATTACACCTAAAACTATATTCTGTCTAAAATTGAATTTTTGGTAGGTTTGAACCCCCGTATCCACCCTCTAAATACGTCACTGCCTGTATCAGACATGGTACGTACGAGGGGCTTTTACACTTAAAAGATTTAAACTTTTTTTTTTTTTTTTTAACACTTAAAAGAACCTTTATGCCTCGGCAGATACATCCACTTTCTCAACATAGTCTCCATTAAGAACTACACACTTGCGCCACCGATGTGGCAACTTCTCTCTGTGAACCACTGTTTCGGAGTCTGTCGCACCCACGTCCGGTCAGCGTCTTGCAGTTCCTGGAAGTCGGCGAAATGATGTCCACGCAGCGGTTTCTTCAATGGTCCGAAGAGGTGGTAATCAGAAGGGGCCAAGTCAGGAGAATAAGGTGGTTGTGGGAGCACCTGGAACCCCAGCTCATTAATGGCAGTCGTGGTTACCCGACTCGTGTGGGGACGAGCGTTGTCGTGTTTGCAGGAGAACACCTTTCGCCCATTTTCCTGGTCGTTTCCTCTGAATTGCACTGCGCAAACTCCGAAGCGTTGTCACGTATGACTCGCTGTTAATGGTGGTCCCGGGTTCCAGCCAGTCAGTGAGTATGATTCTATCCTTTTCCCAGAAGACAGTTGCCATGCGTTTGCCTACGGAGGGTTGTGTACGAACTTCTTTGGCGTGGGGCTGCCTTGATGCTTCCACTGCATTGATTGGGCTTTGGTCTCTGGCTCATAGTAGTGCAGCCGAGTCTCGTCGCCAGTAACTAGTTCGGACAAGAAGCCTTCTGGATCCTGGCTGTAGCGTTCCAGAAGATCGCTGTTGTCTTCGTGCAGCATTCAGGTATTTGGGAACCCACCTGGCAGATACCTTACCCATCTTAAGGTGTTCGTGCACTATGCGATATAGAGTGCTTCTGGCATATCCTATGGCCGCCTCCAGTTCCGTGAACGTGATGCACCTTTTGTCCTGAATAAGCCGCTCCACTCTTGAACTGTTCACTTGTGATGTCAGTCAATTTCCTTCCAGAACTGGTTCCTTTCGCCGTTGATGTACGGCCACTTTTCCAGCCGTCCATCCAGTTGTATACGGTTTTGCGTGACGGTGCGCGCACTCTACACACTGCCACCAATCGCTTGTGAATTTCCGCAGTCGGTACACCGTTTCCACAGAAACCACGTTGTTCAGCGCTGTCCTTGTTGATCACCTTCCGTGTTGTCCGCTCACGTACTTGCAGCTGTTGGTGAAATGTGCTGCAGGGTACAGGGATTACACGTCTCTGTATTGTTCTTCCACCTGAAGGCAGACCTAAGTACTACTTCCTTCCAACTTTCAGGACGAGCTCAGTGGTGGACCCTGAAAGAGGAAAAAATAAACTGTAAATCAATATGGAACGCCCCTCGTAAATACGGAACATTAATGCAAACAAATTAAACTCTTCCTTCTTGAACCTTTCGACAGTCGAAACAAACTAATTTCTATGATAATTTAAAAGAAAACTGCTCTTTTTGTTCGCCTTCAACATCTCATTTACTCTTAGGACTTCCTTTTAGGAACGAACTTATATAATAATAAACTGCAGGCGACAAAACTCAGGTCCACCATCTCTAGTGTCATACAGTGAACGTACTGCTTCATTCAACAAAGGGCTTCTGTGACAGTTTTAATGCTTGTTCAGATCCTCCATTTTTTCCTGATGTAAAGTCTAAAACTCCCCATTGCCTATCAGATATAAACACAACCGCTGTGGAAGTGTATCGTCTTCTAACATCTCTAAAATCCTCCAGAGCCTCTGGACCTGACAAAATAAATTCCATATTTTTTATTAAACTAGCCCAACTATTGTCTGCACCTCTCACCATTCTTTTCAATAGGTGCTTCTCGGAGGGTTATTTCCCAAACTCCTGGAAACAAGCAAATATTACTCCGGTTTACAAAAAAGGTAGAAAATCCTGTGTTAGTTCATATAGACCTATTTCCCTTCTTTCTGCCCTCGGTTTAATTTGTAAAAAAAATCATCACAGGCAGGATTCAAAATCATGTCCTCCCATTTTTTCCCTCCCAGCATGGCTTTGTACCGAATGAATCATGTGAAACCAACTTAGCTGTCCTACTGTCTCACGCCACGGATTCCCTAGCAAATGGACAAGAACCTGACGTCATATACCTAGACTTCTTCAAAGCATTTGAAACTGTCAATCACAAACTTCTTATACACATGCTTGCTTCCAGATATAGTATACACGGACCCCTCCTTCAGCTTCTAACCTACGTGTCGTCTTCTCTGGTAGCACATCCAAGTGGCCCCCCCATGCTTTCAGGTGTCCCTCAAGGAAGTTCCTTAGGGCCAGTTTTATTTTCTCTCTTCATTGATGACTTAGGTGAACAGATAGATAATACTTGCTCGGTACTTCTTTACGCTGATGACTGCAAATTTTTTAAGACAATTTACATCTACAGAAGATACTTTCTTCATTCAAGCCGCTATAGATTCTGTTGAAATGTGGTGCAATAATTGGTTACTGAAAGTCAATCCTTGCAAAACTGCTACAATGCGTTTCTCACTGAAAACCCATAACACAAAATGTACGTACACATTAGCCTCATCTAATATACCATGGGTAGACCATTACAAAGACCTGGGTATCATATTTATGAAAAACTCAATTTTACTCCTCATATTGAATTCGTAACTTCTAAAGCACTCAAACTTCTTGGACTTCTCTACAGGTTTACCGATATTAAAGATTTCAGAGCTCTTCGGTCATATTTTCTCACTTGTGTACTTCCTACTATTGAATACTATTCATCTATCTGGTCTATGGCTTGTGAAACGAATTTATCTAAATGGCACAAAGTCCAAAATTTCTTTATCCGCATTGTACAACACAGGGTACCCAACCTCCAACACAAATGAAACGTAGACATTTTGAATTCTCTTGACTTAGAAAAAACATACATACACGAAGGCAACTAAATGACTTAAAATTTCTTTATAAAATAATGCAAGGCACACTCAGGACCAACGACCTTCTTCCACTTTTTAACCTAAGAGTACCCAGACAAAATTCTCGTTCACATCATCATTTCTACCTCTCCAAACCGAGAATGTGTTTGATCAAGCGATCTGTTGTATATAGATTATCATATTTTTACAGTACTCTTCCTTTGCCACCAGATTTCTGCTTCAGTAAAAGTAAATTTCTAAAGATTTGTTATATGAATCTAGAATGAATGAATAAAAAAAATAAAAATAAAAAATATTGTTTCCTATTGCATAAGTCTCTGTTGTTATATTATTTTTATTATTATTGTTATTATTTGTTACAAGAACGGTGTTAAATGGCGTTTGCTGTATTCGTGCTAACTTCTAATAAAAAATAAATATATATTAATATTTCCAATATTAGTGAGATTACTATATTATTTACTTACGTTTAATTTCATTTTTTTTCTAAGTAAATTTTGTTTTGCTTTTCAAATTTAAACATTTTTTTGGAATACTATTTTCTACCCAAAACTTTACTTATTTGAATTCTATCTATCCATGTTTATAATAAGAAAACAGGTCAAACTCCCACTGGTTACGATATTTGAGTGTTTAATGATGGATTTTAAAAAAAAAAAAAAAAATAAAATCGAATTTCTATGAGTAAACCATGCAACATCACTCAGACTTTATTGATAGCGTCATAATTTCAAAAATGCTTATGGTTTCGAATTAATCATTGTTTCATTGAATTCGGCAGAATTTTAAATGAAATATGAGCAGTTTCGGAACATTTAGAGTTTTTTGTGTTCAAAAACTTCTCTTTTCTACCACTGTGCGCCTGTATTTCAAAGAATCTCATAAATCAATATATATATAGAAAATCGTTAATCTCAGAAAAGACATATCCGCATATTTCTGACAGTTTCTAAGACACTTCAATTAGAACATAGTTCCTTTTTAGTACACCTGTTTTACACACACAGTCGCAGCAAAAGGCAAAATATTAACTTCACGTCACTATAACACACACACGCAAATACAAATAAACTTCCTATAGTCATTTCCAAATTGAATCACACTCTGTCAGGCTTACGTTGCTTGTTCTTTCTCCGTCACTTATCCCGTCGAATTGAATATATTTGTGGTCTTTAGGCATCTATGGCTCAGGACGATATAGTGTATGTGAGAGATTGGGGAAGGAATCGGCTAGGGCCTAAGCCGAAGGTACCATCCTAAATTTTGACGGATACCCCGAAAAGAAATTGCTCTACACCTTCCCAACGCGTTCCCACAATTTTAACGGACGTCTTTCAAGATAATTCTGAGTTACAGCCTCCCAAATTAATCTGATCTATACATCTTACCATTAGCGAAAGGTATAGGAAATTTTAATACAATGGTACCTATTGTTCCCAGAAATTTGACAATTTTTTATATGTAAAACTATATTCTTTAAAAAGAAAGGCCATGAACTAATTTGACAACATTAGTTTTTGACTGGCCAACACTGTTTCCTCTGGAAACGTCATGCTGTGCTATGAATCTCGTTCATTTTGAACAGTTTGAGCCTTAGATGCCAGGTCATAAATAAAATTCAGATTCGTTCATTTTGAACTTCTTGCTGTTGTACGAAGGTCCTAGCGATAGAAGTTGTGTACCTTTGGAAGTTATACGTTTTAATCATTTTGTACAGTCTGCGTTATACATGTAAACGTAGAAATGAAGATACACTTACTTCCATTCTTAACTTCCTTACTAATAGGAAAAGGCATATCAGAGTTGAAATTAACGTTGCAGTCACCTCAGTGTGATATGTTCCTCCAACATACATAACGATGATTCGGATTACTACTATTGTTAAAGAAGTTTTCTACTATATTTGTTTTATTTTTGAAACCGTTAGCAAGACTTGAGTTTTCTAAACTTTTCTCGAATGTTATTTGTAATGCTATGACGTTCGTGAATGCAGTTGTTCCAAAAATTTCGTTCAACAATATAGACGAAATTCGAGACGTATCATAAGAAATTATGGTTTCTGCAGAAGTAGTGTTTTTTTTTTTTTTTACAGACTTCCGTTTAGTTCGCAATTTTTTGTTGTCCTGAAATCTTGCAACGTTAATGGAACTCATTTTTCGACGTCATACAAGGATGAAATTTTGCACAGCAACGTAAGTCCGGTGACAGTATAACATTCCATTGCTACATTCATATATTTCTATATACTTATATATTTTAAAATCATATTTTAATATATTTTTTTTTTAATATGGACTTTTTTATCCTAAAATAAATACTAGCCTGCAACGATGAGGCGTTTGGCTGGTTACAGAACACTGTAGGATGTGGGTCACAATAGCTTGAGAAAATGTATCCGAACACCGAAATAACTCGAGAACTTTTTAAAGACATACTTTTCTTAAACAATCTTACTAAAAAGTAAAAAATAATGTTCATGCATGACTAAAAAAAAAAGAAAGCTTGGGGGCGATCTCACATAATACAGTCACTTGAATTGGTGCGCCCCATGCTTTTCTTTTTGGTCACGTATAAACTATATTATTTTTTACTTTTTAGTACGAATTGTTTAAGAAAAGTATGTCTTTTAAATCTTCTTTTTTTAATTTTCTTTCAAAGCAAGACTTGAAGATGATCAGACATCAGATGATCTCGTTGAACTTTTTTTTTTCCTCTGGATTTTTAGTTATCTGTGTGAATATGTGACTAGACAAACTGTCTGTTGTAATTAGGGAACGTGTGTCCAAGTGGCATTCAACCTCTTGTTTACAGCTATTTAATCAGGACGAATGCCATTCTGTAAGAGGGGGACGTGCCGGGTGTCCTCTCATCCTTGGCTACGGGCTTGGTTTGATATTTTGATTCTTTACAGATTTTGTGTTGAGAAATGTTGTAACCGAAGTATGCATAATTCTAATTTATTTATATCACCGAATGGAATGTGTTTTTCCTCATAAGCCAGAACAGTAAGACGTTTTAGAAACTCTTTTGCTGCTTCCGGCACGCCGCGTTGTTAGTATTCATTACAAATATTACGGATATTATGCATGGTTTGTGGCTGATGGAAATTGCAGTCTCCTCGCCCCGAAGGAAACAGCTTGCAGCTATACCGTGAATTTTATTATAATTGGTAATTTTCGTTTCTTCTTTTCTTCTGCATTCCTGAGCAATAATGTATATTGGCGACTGAATCAACATCCATATCGAATAAGCTGAATGCAAATATTGAGGTTGAACGATCGGAAGTGGCAATGAATTGTTTAAAATGTAATTTTGTTATTTTCCACGTTAGTAAAAGAATCAATTTACATTGCATTAATGTAAGTCATTCGACGTACAGTACAATGTAGAAATGTTTAGTAGAGTACAACTGTTAGCAAACAGTTCAGTATTTTCTGACAAACTGGAGCTAAGTCACCTCAATCGTAAATCTGGGTTTTAATAGTTATTCAATGAGTTTACTGGATAAAGTTGCATATGGTTGTCAGAGGGAACAATATATTAAGGATGAGGACGGAAAAAATTAGAAAGAAATAAACTTTTTGTCTATTGTACAAGATCCGATAGATCACTGTTTATCCCCTGTTTTCCCAGCCAGTAAATTTGTTACCGGGAGGTCTAATGTAGTTAGATTTAAAAAATGTATCACTTTTCTTCTTCGTTGCGTAACAATCAAGACCATTTAAGAAAATTTAAGTTTGTAATCATGATCATTGGATTTGTTTTTTTAACTTTAAAATGTGATTAATGCTGGATGCTCTCTATCTCACAGTATTTATGCTCAGTAATATGTAAGTACGAGAACTCTCTCCATGTAAAGATCCGTCCTCTCGTAGATGTAAAAGTTAGTAAACTGTATCTGTACAGACTACTACAGTAAGGCTAATTTGTAACAATATACACACAGAGTGACTTTCCTTAGTGAAAGCCTTCACAGTCATAAAATTTTGAGATTGAAAAACAGTTACCCTCTACGTGTACATGGGTGCATAAAGCTGAGCAAGTACCGTAATTGACAAAATGAAGAAAGCACTTAAGATCTGTGAATAATCTTAGGGAGACCGGAATTATCTCATACGTTATCCATGAGACTGCTTTGACGGGAATACTATTCCGGCCACCTGATACCACATCTTGTTGATCTCTCACGTAATACTTCGTAATCGATTCATGTCAGGATTTGTATGGGGCCTTTCCTAAATATTGTTTCTTTTGGATGGAGGGGTACAATAAAGAACTAAGACATAGCTGGAACACGATATACAACCTTCTGCCACCTATCTATCTTTTGAAAA
>JAGDQP010003278.1:36309-90205 GCA_022664845.1 Lepisma saccharinum
TGAAATATTTTTTATAATTTCTAACTTATTTCGTGTTACGGTTCCGTCTGGTCTCTTAACTGCAATTATTTTCTTTTTCCCTATCATGAGCTTCTGTTTGATTTTCTTCAGGCTCTTGTTCTCCTCGATTGTATTTCTAACAAGATTTTCGTTATATCTTCGTACATCCTCTCTTATTTTCTTCCTTACGATTTTATTAATTCTACGTATTCAATCCTTTTAATGTAATTTTCGTCTTCTTTCATTTCCCTTCTTTTCTTTATCAAGAGATCAGTTTCTTCTGAGATTTTGCTCTCTCTCTTCTTTCTGGTGCCTCCTATTTCCTTGGCTGTCTCTCTTATTATCTCCGTCGGTATTTTATTTCTCCTATTGATGTCTTCTTCATCCTCCAACTCTTCCAAGCCGCTGAATCTGTTGCTTAGTTCTGTCTCGAATGTCTGTCTGTGTTTTCCTAGATTTTCCAGATCTAAAAGTGGCGGTTTTCCTCTGATAAGCTTCTTTCTCTCAAGTCTAGTATTTAGTTTCAGCTTACATCTCACCATCCTATGATCACTCGAGACTTTGAAACTGTTCAGAACAGACACGTCTTGCAGAATTTCCTTGTTATTCGATATAACGTAGTCTATCTCGTTTTTGGTCCCATTTGGGCCTTTCCATGTCCACTTCCTCTGAGGCGGTTTCTTGAAAAATGTATTGGAAATCAACAGTCTGTTGGCTTTGGAGAATTCCACTAACTTCTCTCCTCTCGTGTTTCCTTTGCCAAATCCAAAGTTTCCCACTTTCGTGTCACTGCTCTGCTTGGTTCGTACTTTCGCATTGAAGTCTCCCATTACAATTTTGTAATGCTATTTGCTACTATCCAATCTTCTGTATCTCTTCGTATAGATCTTCGAATTCCTCCTCCGGATGTGAGGTTGTTGGAGCATACACTTGTATGATTTCCATACTGTATCTGTTGTTTATCTTTATTACTACCCGTGCGATTCTATCTGAAATTCCTTCAATTTCTGTGATCCGTGATTCCTTCAGGTCTTTATTAATTATAAAGCCAACGCCTGTCGGTTTTCCACTTCTGTTCCTTTAAAGTAGAACGTGTGCCCCGACGGTAAGTCCAACTGTTCTTCATTCTTCCTCCACACTTCTGACAATCCTATGATGTCCCACTTAATCCTCTTGAGTTCATTCTGCAATTCTTCTAATTTGTCCTCTCCTGCAAGTGACTTACAGTTGAGAGTCGCCACGTATAGGTCCGTTCGAGTTGCCGTGTCGGTGTCCTGGCAGTCTCCAGTCCAGGCCCGGGCATTTTGACCCTCTGACTTCCTGCAGGACTGACCGCTGCCGTTGCCAGCTGCATTCCGTCCGCTGGGTAATAAGGCCCTCCGAGGCTGTTCCCTTACTTGTACCATCATGTGTAAAGAAAGGAGGGGTGCTGACATTTGACTCACCACGCTGTCAGCTAATGCGGGTTGGTGAGCAGCCCATCCATGTTCGTTCGCCAAGCAGTTTCTTGGGTACTAACAGGCCCAACGACGTGAAGGTATGGATTGGACATTAGGCGTCTACCCCGGTCGGTTCCCTTAAGCCTTAGCAAGAGGAATTAAGGGGTCTCCTCCCAGAGAAAATTGTGACACCACTTGGCCGGATCTGTCTCCTTCAAAATACTCCATTGTGCGCACACAGCTACTAGCGTTTCTTCCATTTTTGGAATGCTACTGGAACTTCAGTTTTGGGAGTGCCTGGAGGTTCCTTAGCGATTTCTCCAGGGTCTGTATAGTCTGCGACTTTTGATGATTAATTTCAACTTATGGAAATGGAAGTAGTAGCTTGGTGCTAAATCAGTGGCAACAGGTGTATGGTAGCTTACCAAAAACTTCCGGACAACGAGCAAGGAATGAGAACGTGTTGAACAATGCAGGACTTGTTCTGTCACATCTCTGGCCTCTTGCGCTGCGCTATTTCTTGTAATGGTTGTATAATGGTGCATTCACTATGCAGTCACTTGGAACAAACTCGGAATGACGATCCCCTGCTAGTCAAAGACGATTGACATTATTTTGACGTGGGATTTACTCATTAGCGCCTTTGTTGGTCGTGGTGAGGATTGTCCTACCCGCTGTTTTGATAGGACCTTCGTTTTCACATCGCATCCGTACACTCACACCAGCTTTAGGGAAATGTTAGTTTGCATTCACATAGCATAACAATTCTTCATTTGTCTTGACACGGTCCTCTTTTTATTCGGCTGTTAAACGTGGCACAAACGTCGCAATACGTCGCATCTGCAGTTTTTCCGTCAAATCATGTGACACGAGCCTGTACTGTTGTACAATTCAGCATCAACTTCACGTACTGTGAAACTATGGTTTGTACGGATGAGTACCAGCACCCTTTTCACGTAGCTTATGTTGATAGATGTGGACGGCCGTCCGGCTTTTGCGTCATCCTTGGTGGAGGTTCGACCCGATTTGAAACGTCTGTACCATTCGTAACATCGTGTTCGCCTCAGACATTCCTCAGCCTGAGCCATAAATACATACTCATGAAGATCTACAAATTCGTCCTTCCCTGAAGATGTTTCTATGCAAAAACTAGTTTAAGATATTCCTCCCCGTAGGCTTAATGCAACATGTCGAACGTCCCTGTGAAAGTTTTGCGCAATTTGATACATACTCGCTGCTCTTCCAGTTCCTTCAAGTTCGGGTAACTGACTTTCACCACGGGAACTTTACCAATTAATGTCCAAGGACACCGCTAGGCTCTGCCACTGTCAGTTCTCTTACATTAAAAGTTCAGTTTCTTTAGGAACAGACTTTGTTTTAATATAATCACAAAATATGATTTGGAATTTGTTTCTCTTGCGTTGTAGTGCTTATCGATAGCGGTATTTCAGTCAAAACCAATAGAATGTTGAAGTTGACGTTTGGTGAACTGAAATCTTAAATTCGTACAAATTTTACTTAGTGTTCTTTTGTTTTTCGTTTATGCCTGCAGAACACAGTCTGAAATTTGTAGTTTCATACGTATATACATTGCATACGCCTATACGAATTATAGGATCGGAAAATGTTTTTTTTAAATCGGTGGACTGCCACTAAAGTTTGTATTCCGTGTGGGTGAGTGGTAACACTTGCTACCTTGTAGTCAAGAGGTCCCGTGTTCGATTCCAGGTGGCGGCACAAGTGACTTGGAGCCCACATTTTAAACTGAAGTCACCGTCCTTACACGAAGAAAAAAGTTCAGTTGCAGGCAGTCAAATGTTCAGTTCCAGATAAACCTACCGAACGTATGGCTATGGCAACTGAACATACGTATTTAGTTTGTGGTATTTAGTGAACTGAAACAATAGGTTCAGTAGGCAGTGTACCAGACGTTATAGTGACTGTTACTGGACGCATATAGTAAAACAGTATTGACTAGCGAAAAAAAGAGAAAAGCTGTCCGGAGTGGGGTTCGAACTCACGATCTTCAGATTTGCTAGTTCATCTTGTCCAACACTCGACCCCTGGTCCACAGTTTCTTTTACGTAGAACATTTTACTAGTCCTTCTATGTTACGAAAATAGTTTCTGTAGTAAAGACTGTTACTTAGACTTTAATTATTTGAAACTTGGAAATTTTATTAATTGATCCTGTGTTAGAGATATAAAGAAGACTGATTCGTGTTTTTACTGAAGTGAGACACCTCAAGAGTATTATCATAATGACGTTTACTTTACTGTTCGGGTCGACGAGATTTCTCAAACAAACTGACTGCTAATTTTCAAGACATTCAGTGAATATACTTTCAGCTTGATGTATGACTGCAGCAACTATAACCGCCCAGTTACGTTCTCCTCATTACGCATTTGGTGCCCGTTACTGTTAATGTTTAGTAACAGTTTGCATAATACATAGTAACTGACATGAGACATATTTTGTTGGAGTTCAATCAGACTATATTGTTTGTTCAGTTCTTCGTACTATATCGTTCAGTATCTGTTGCTCTAGGTTTAGTTGCGTTAAGTAGAACCCTTTTTAGTTATAGTGCCTGGTACTGGACGCATGTAGTAAAACAGTATGGCGGAAAGGTGCTTACCAAACAATCTGGCTGCAGGTACCATATGTTCATTTGTCATAGCCATACGTTCGGCAGGTTCGTCTGGAACTGAACGTTCAGTGACTTTTTCTCCGTGTAGGACATCACTTCATGGAAGGTAATGGCAAGCCACCATCAGTTCACCTTGCTGGGACCTTCGAGCGGATCTGCTTTCGGGCAGAACACTCATTATTATCACTAGTAAAGTTAACAAATAACCACGTTTAATATGAAGGAAACAGAAATTTCGTCGTGTGAAATTTTGTCGTGTAATTTAAACATTTAATATTTATGTAGACGATTATGAAGATAACACTCTATAAATTAACATGTGTGACGGAAATTATGAAAATACGTAAAGAATCGTAATTGAATTTTTTACACAGCGTGAATCTTAAAATTCCCATGTTGATTTGCATCCTGGTTTAACTGCCTGCGTAGGGCGATAGCCTCCTGTGCGCCTCCTTCTTCCAGAGTCCTTGTCCTCGTAATCTTCCAGTTTATTTTTACATGTGTTAATTACGAGTGCAAAATAGCGATGCGAGCGGCTGCACTTCCACGTCAGTAGATAAAAGAGGTCTCTCCATTGTTTAGTTAACCTGGAGAGAGTGCTATACATAGCCCTTATGAAGGCTGCTTGCCTATTTGTGTGGTATCCATGTCGTAGAGACCAGCGCTTGAATTCTTTGATGCCCTCGGCTTTCCTTCTGCACTATATGATGCTGTTCCCACGTGGATTAATGTTGATTGGAGCGGAACCAACGTCCCTACGTAGATTTACTGAGAGGAATCGTATTCATTTTCCGGATGAATTGTGTTGCATCAATAGCTTTTTGCGTCGGCGCAGACGAAATGATGTTATTCATATCGAAGTACTTTTTATCATAAGGACACTTAAAAATAGTTTAGCAAGTGAGACACTCCCACATGAAGACGGCAGAACTGTGGAAATTAACGCGTAATAAGTATGTGAATATCTACTGAGTTCTGCTTAGCAATATTAAATGTTTAAGTTAACAAATAATAACAGTATTAGAATCCTGTTAGAACACTAATGTGAAACTATACATTTCGTGTTATTGAACATCTCTGCGGTAGAAATTTCCCTAATAATAATAGTAAAAATAATAATAAATGGTTATGGATTAAACAGTTAATAAAATTGTTACAAAGCCTTTGCATTACAGGTAGCGAAATTACTAATATAGTATAAACATATTTAGATCCTGCGTAAGTAGACTGTACTGGATTTGTGTGTGAGGGTGGGGTGGGGTTGCATGATGCTATGAGTATACATATGACCACTTTGCCCCATTCCTTTCAACAGCCTTTGTATAAAAAAAGTAAATTATTAAAACTTCCGGTTACTTGAAACTGAATCCAATTTGAGAATGCCACTAGTGATTTATGGTAATAAAACTAGAAGCCCTATGTTCACTTGAGGGGCTACATATCAGATTCGTTTCGTTGAATTTTAATATCTTCCACTATCTTTCCCCTTGTAGTAGACATCAAATTCACTTGTAGCTTCTGGGAGCTTTTATAACGCTATGGATTACGGATAGATCAAAATATTAGCATTTTGTCGTCATTGACATGATACTCGTACTCGTAAAACAATAGTAATCTGAGAATTATCTCTACTGAATTAATAAAAGCCTTGTCATCGTGTAGTATAATAGCTATATGGACTGCGGTGAATCCGAAAGATGTGGATAAACTTCGGGAGGTGATTCCGGATATCAAAACAAGAAAAAAGTTCTGGCATTTTTTCGAATTCAGCTTCGTGTAAGAGATGCAGGGTTGCCAACGTGGAATCGAAAATTGACTGTTGACAATTGTAACTGAGCCGAAAGATGTGGACAAACTGCGGGAGGTGATTCTAGACATCGAAACAAGAAACATGTACCTACGAACATCAGAAAAAAGTGTACACGTAATTTCGCAGACAGAGGTGTCTCAGTGAGCAGGATCAGCCTGGTAGTTGATGGTACTGTCGCATGACTGAGACGATACGTGCCTCGGACGCAAGTTTCGCTCGTAGGAAGTAAGGTGGACAACGCAAGCTTCACTCGTAAGAAGTAAGGTGGACAACGCAAGCTTCGCTCGTAAGAAGTAAGATGGACAACGCAAGTTTCGCTCGTAAGAAGTAAGGTGGACAACTACGTCGAATGCTCACAAAGTGAATGATTGCAAAGAAAAGAAGGAAATCACGCGGAGCACGAATGATAACCTGTAGAGTAACTATGGCCAGAAATGTACACTTCGCTCGCAGTACGAGTAATTTTGTAGCCAACATACGTACAACACAGTAATAGCTTACTTACTTTTAGTCGAGTCACAGTAGATGTTCGAAATGTCCCCATTCAGGGTTGAAAAAATGACTTTTTTTTTAAATAAAAATTTTAATTTTTTTTAAGTATTTTTTTTTTTTCGTTTAAACTAAAATTTTTGATTTAAATAACTTGCGGCACTGAAAAAGCTAGTTAATTTTTTCTTTCAAATACTTTAACCAGTAACAACTAAAGTAAAATTTACAAATATGTGGTGGTCACTACGGAAGATAGCCATGGAAAATAGGTAATTACAACTTGGAATAATTTTGAAAAGGGAGATATGGCGGCATATTTTACGAAGGAAAGTTAGCATGTAGAAAACTTCAACGTTACTTTCGTCAATACACGATGAATGAAGTGGTTTCAGAGGGATATACGCTGTAATTAAGTTCGAAAAAGAGATAATTTACAATGTTTCTACGTATCATCTTTCCTTCTAAAATGACGTGTGTGTCTTCCTTTCTTCGTAAGTAATTGCAAATTTTACAATCGTAATTGACTATTTTATCTATGCTACGTCTTCCTAACGAAATATTCCAGGATTAAAGTTCACTAAGATAAATTTTAGTTAATTTTATTTAGTTTTCAGCCCTCAACATTTTATCATCAGTTTGGAAAGACACTAGCATGAGAGCTATTTTGGAACCGCGGTAGATCAGTGGGAAAGCGCTCACCTCTGGTCCATGGGGTCCCCGAGTTGATTCCCGCCTCTGCTATGTGTGCTTCGTGGTAAAACAAAAATCGTGTGCGTTGGTACTTTCAGGGTCTTCTAGTTTCCTCCCGCTTCCTTCATTCACCAATTTTCCCATCATCTATTCGGTCTGGTACAAAGTTGTCTAAAGGCCTTAGAAAAAATTCAATTCAGTGAGAGCTATTTAATGCAGCCAAATCAGTTAGTGGATACGCAGCTTCTCATTTTCATCGTAGAGCATACGTATAGGTAAACTTTATACTACCATTGAGTATAAATTGCTTTTGAGCAATTTGTAAAATAATCAAATAATTTGATACAAATATACAAATATGGTAATGTTTTTGTTTTGTGAACAAAAAATTGATTTTCTGTTGTTTTTTTTTTTTTGTTCGTTTTATGTAGTACAAAAATAAACATATGCCACGTGTATTACAAATTGTAAATTTCTAATGTGAATTGGGTTCCTACGTTCTCTCCTCAAATTTCGCGTGTAATATGAATTGAACAAATTTAATAGTTTGTTAAAATTCTAGATCGATCATTTAGGCTCGTATGATGTAAATCGAAACCAATCGTCACATAAGAACTAAAAGGTACATTCCAAGCTTACATATGATTCAAACCACTGAATGTTTAAAACTACTACCCTTTATTTCTACTTACTTTTTAAAATATTTTTCTATTTAAATCTCATTAAAAGAAAAAAAAATGATTGGAAGCCATACAAGTTTGATTGATTTAAATGTAAGCGTTTACACGTCACATCAGTGACTGACGTACCCAGGCGAATGTTCCGATCTGAGTTCGCACAGTGCCACATTGCCCTGGACCGCCACCTCTTCTTTTCTTGCTATTCGACCCACACCGCTCTGTTCTTTACTTTCCCGCCGGCCAGGTGGCCAAGCGGTCTGCAGCGGTAGGCTATAAGCTCAAAGGTCCTGGGGTCGAGTCCCGGAAGGGGCATGGTTGTTTTATTTAACAGCTAAAGACGAATCGTGATGGGCCGAAGTCCAAAGTTACTAGACTGGCCCATATAAAAATAAAGTTAAAAGTTAAACCTTTCCCCCACCTCTACCTCCGAAATGATGCAACCTTTTTACTTGCATTCCTAGTGACCTTTCTCCTTGTTTTGCTATCAAGAATACCTCCCTCAGGCTGTCCACGTCGTTCTGTTCAGTTACAATTGTCAGCAGTCTATTTTGAATTCCAAGTTGGCAACCCCGTATCTCTTACACGAAGCGGAATTCGAGAAAATGCCAGAGAACTTTTTTTTTTTTTTTACTTGTTTCGATCTCAGAAATTACCTCCCGAAGTTTGTCCGCATCTTTCAGATTCACCATGTGTATGAACAAAACAATAAAAATTTCAGTAGATCTACTTAAAAATAAACTCATTTGTTCAAACAAATTAAATATGGAAATTACCCCTTTTTGTTAACTCTCGTTCAATCAAACGTCAAAATCTATTTAAAATATTTTGGAGTTTTTAATAAAATCATAGTAAAGGATACTCCCACTACATGTAGATAGAAGAAACATTACGACTTGAAGCTCCAGTACATGTAGAGACAGCGACATATCCCAACAACAGGTAATTCCTTCACTTCCATTCGTGAGAGAAAGATACTCAATGTACCCGAAATTTATTTTATTCTCCCAAGTTTGAAACATTGCTACTGTATATGTACGAGGGCATTCTATAGAGGTTTGTTCTCATCCGCTTCCAGTAGATGTTGGTAGATGAAATAGGACATGCAAAGACATGTCACCGTAGATGGGATACACTGCAATTTGTATGTCACAACTGACAGCTTACTAATATGTGATAAGTGATCACTGGGGACACCGTCAGCCAAATCGAAGCTGCCATGGTACAAGGAGAGGGCACGGTGTATGAATTTTAGTTTGAGCGAGACTTCGTGTGGTGGTAGTTCACCGGTCAACTGTTAATATACAAAAATACTATGGCGTACAGTCACGGAAGCATGTACTGCGGGAGTTGAATAAAAACTTAACGTTTAGCTTGTATTTTAATTACAGATGCTTATCAGAATAATGGAAACACCTGAACGAAAGTGCAACTTACCAGATTAATATGGTGTCGGGCCACCTTTCGCCTTCAGAACAGCCTTGATGCGACGTGGGATGGAGGCATAGAGGTCGTGAATGGTAGCAAGTGGAATATTACACCATTCCTCGTGCAGGGCATCGGCCAGTTCTGTGAGAGAGGATGGAGGTGGAAATCGTCGCCGGAGTCGTGTTTCCAAGATGGACCACAGATGTTCAATTATGTTGAGATCTGGGGATTGGGCGGGCCAGGGGAGGTGTTGAACTTCATCCCGATGTTCCTCAAACCACGCTGCAACAACTCCAGCTGTGTGAATGGGTGCATTATCATCCTGGAATATGGCGTCATTGTCCGGGAACAACATCCGGACCATAGGATGCAAGTGGTCTCCTAAAATTGCGACATAATCGTTGGCAGTGATGCGTCCGCGAAGTGTGACCACAGGACCCAATGAAAACCATGATATTGCGGCCCACAGCATCACCGTGCCGCCGCCATGTTTCACAGTTGGGCGGAGACACTGCAGATCATACGCTTCTTTGGGCGTTCTCCACACATAAACACGGCCCGTGGTTTGGAATAGGGTGAATGGTGACTCATCCGACCATACCACACGTTTCCAGTCGTCAACGGTCCAAGTTGCATGGTCGCGGCACCATTTGCGGCATGCTAAAGCGTTCTGGTCCCTGATAAGAGGTTTGGCCCGTGCAACACGACCCCGTAAGTTCATGTCATGTAATTCGCGGCGGACTGTGATTGTCGAAACAGGTTGGGGGAGGTGCTGATTGAGTTCCTCCGTCACTTGCACCGCAGTGGCACGACGGTTCCGCGTGACAATGCGCTTTAATACCCGGCGTGCCCTGTCACTGATGCTTTTCTTCCGCCCACTGTTCCGCTTCCCCGATGTGGTTTTCCCGTGTGTTGTGTAGGCCGTCATCACCTTCGACACTGTCCCTGGTGACACACCTAACACACTAGCCACTGCCGTCACACTCACTCCACATAACCGCGCACCAACAATTTGCCCTCTTTGAAACTCGGAGAGGTCTCCCATTTTACACTACCTCCGTCTGCTGCAGCCACTGCACACTCCTGTTCCACGACGCCTGACGTAGTATGGAGACCGACCTAACACACCACCACCAGCAGTCCGGCGCTGCGGTCGCCACGACACCACTGCCAACCCATACATCTGACGTGTTGCCAACTACAGGTGTTTCCATTATTCTGATAAGCATCTGTATATTTATGGGTCAGACAGGCAGTTATGATTGTGATTGTCCTGAATGGAACGAGTCACGGTCAGCGGTAAACTACTACTCGAGCAGAGCAAAACTCGATGAAAAGGCAAAGGGGCGAACAAGCGCCTCACCCCCTGGTGGTAGGACTAGGAAGGCCACCAACAAGACCCAAGCGAGCGGTCTCGACTCGCAAAACACAGAATTCAACTTTGCACCCTGTCAGCAAACACCGAGGAAAATCAAATCGCGCAACGGAAAAGGAAAAATGCCAAAATATTGTTCTTTGTACTAACACTGTCCCAGGCAGCAGGAGCACAGAAAGGATTGTCATCTGGTATAAGTTAGCATCAGAGAAATTCAACTTCAACTATCCCATATAACTGGTACAGCACCTGGTGCCAGTTCAACACACAAACATCATCATAGGGAACTATTACTTATCGAAGAGAGTACTACTTTCCATCAGCAAGCCATACTAATAATAATCACACCTTAGAGAAGCTCTACTTCTCTTCAGGGATTCACGTATCACTGCGCAGAACACTATACATAAACATCTGTCTGCACACTGTAAAACTCTCGTCAGATAAGAAACTTGCTACACTCATGACCCCATATACAATGTAAGTCAAGGGACAATTTGCGCTCTAAATAAGCCAGTCACTAAACCAAATAAATTAAAAAAAAAAGTCTCTAAGAAAAATACAAACTGAACACACACACACTTGAGACTGTGACACAAGAAAAATATCTCACTGTACCAGAAAATAAGAACTACTGGAAATCAATTAATTTTATTGACCTCATAGCGAGTGCTAATTTAAGGCCAGAACTTGATACCTCGCTAAAATTATCAGCTGTTGATTGAAATCAAATAAAACGTCAGAGAAATAGAGCGCGCTTTGAAACAGACCCCCTGTGATGAAATCTAGCGGTCGAAAGAAAGATTGACCAGAGCCACGTGAGGGCGCGAGAATGGAGGACATTACATGCAGTGTAGTGCCAATATGGACAGGAATCGTTTCAAATGAAGACTGCGAAGAGAGTAATGCAGGATTACATGAACGTCAGTAGTCGTAATAATAATAATAAAAAAGCACCGTCGCACACTTTGCTCAGGAAGGCAAATTACCACAAGTGACGCAAAATACTCGGGCGTTTTCGAGCTACAGGAACGGCCGAATACAAGCCGATTACAGAACGTCCCGCTTTCAAATCAACCCCAGCAATTGTGAATAAGGTGCGCCGCAGATTCACGACAGAGCCGACCATTTCTGTACGCACAGCTGCAAGGCATCTGATATTAGCCAAATCCACACTTAGGTTTGAAGGCACGAACACAGAAAACTCCCAAAGCAAACAGCAGATCAAGAAGAACGTTTGAAACGAGCGTGCCGTACAATTTACAGAAAGTATCCTCCAAAAATGCTGGTCTTGATGAGATTTACATCCCCTGGGATCCCTCCGATGTTCCAGGAAGTAATTTTTTTTATCATGCCTCAGACCCTGCCCTTGTGTCATTTGACTACAAATTCTAGAAGAAGGCAAAGTTTCCGAATCGTTCGTATGACAAGCCATGGACGCAGATGGGAATCTCTGAGAACCCTTCATTTCGGATGACACTATAAATGCTGAAATCTATTTACGGGAATGTGTGATGGGTCCTTTGATACCATTTATTACTCAGCATCAGGATCCAAGTGACGTTTTGTTCTGGCCAGATATGGCAATGGCACATTATGCTCGTGTTGACAGATTATTACCTCCACAGTCAGGGCATCGATTTCGTGGAGAAAAAAGACAATGCCCCAAGTGTGCCTGAAACGAGAGGAATTGAGAATTGTTGGGCGCTATGCAAGCAGGAGTATGCTAGACGACCCAGGCAGCCACAAAGTCTTCGTGGCTTCAAACGAATGTGGTCCAACATCAGCACACACATTGCCCAAGAGCATGGAAAAGTCGTGTATCATGCCTGGAAGGTTCTTCGTGCTACTGGCACCAGGGGCGTTCAACAGCCTTCGCGTGATTTAAAACATTAACGGCATGTATAAAGAACTTGTATACTTATTTGTAGGAACCTGTATGCTCTCTTCTGTCAATAAATTTATTTCTCTGAAAAACGCGCTCTATTTTTGGGATATTCCTTATTTGGAAATCTGATAAGATCGTAATTTATTTATCTTCTATTGCAACATTTCTTAATTTTGTAATAAAATCAGTTTCAATATTCACAGCAATACATACACGAAAGATCCAAACATTTTGATATCACATTCTTACCTCATAAATAATTTTACAGACAAATTTGTCCAGAATAGATTTACTAAATTGTTTACTTAAAAGTTTTCAAATTCAACAGGCAGACAGAAATTTGCTCTAAAACAGTGGTACCAGGGGATATGAATTTTGCCTCATTGGCAGAATTGCCACCAAATTAGCACGCAAAAAATGTTTAAAATTAGCAAGATGACTATTAAGCATTAACTATCAATGAATAGCTGATGGACAGTCCCATTGTATTCCCTTTTCTTCTCTAATATTTGTCTTAAGCCTAAAATCTGGTCCAATATGGATCAGTTTCGTCTAAAACTAAATTGGTGATCTCCCATTATACGCTTACGCGTGTAAGCAGTATATTATTCAATATTTTCTAACATGTTGAAGTAACGAAATTCCGTGGTAATCAATACACTCCGATTTAACGTCTTTTTTTATAAATTGGAACTATTGTGGCTTTCCTTTGTAGGTTGCTCCTTTTTTTCACATAGCATTTATCAGTTTATAGTTGCCGTTCCACCCGCTTTCATTAATTCGACTAGAATGTTGTCTGTTCCTGGCAGTTCGAAAATATTCAATTTCTTTATATCGAATTTCCGACCTCGATCTTGCGAGGTTCGGGTATCCTCGGTTCTGCGATATGGATTTCAAATTCCTGTTTTTTTTGTGTACATTAAGAAGTTTGTCGAAACTACTTATCGAGACATCGATAATTTTAGTCGGATCCGCCTGCAGATTTCCACGTTCATTTCGAATCATCCTTGGTAATTTTTCCTTAACGAGTTTACCTCTTTCTATAGATCACGTATGTAATTCATCCTGCTGCTTTCCTCTATCTCCTGAATCTACCGCGGAAGAAATTATATCTTTGTTCTTAAACCCGCGCGTGGCGTCGCGTTTTGGGTTGCTGTAGTTGTTGGTATTTGCTTCAATTTTATTACTTAACTATTATTGCCATGCTTGTTTCCGTTCCTCATAAAGAATGCATTTTTCATCTAACCAGGGTTTGTTTTTCTGACGTTTCTTCTCACCTACACGTTCCTTCGCTGCGCTCTTCACTTTATCACGAATGACCTCGCACATCATTATCAATTTCATTATTAATGTTATCTATATTATTACTCAAGTTGGGTAAGATTTCAAGGTGGTAATCTGCCTTTACGCTCGGATTATGTAGTTGTTTAACTTCGAATTTCAATTGTTTAGGTCCTTTGCTTTCCCTATTCGCGATGCACAATTTTTCCTTTACTTTTGTGATCACTGACTAATTATCGGTGTTACTTTCAGTTCCTCTAAGCAACGTCCATTATGTTGGTATGTCTTCGCCTTTCTAGTAATATGTTATCGATCTGGTTGTGGATTTTGTCATTGGTTATCCATGTGTATTTGTGCCTTTGTGTTCAAAGTATGAGCCCTTTACTTGTAGTTCTTTCGA
This sequence comes from Lepisma saccharinum, assembly GCA_022664845.1. Classification (NCBI taxonomy): domain Eukaryota; kingdom Metazoa; phylum Arthropoda; class Insecta; order Zygentoma; family Lepismatidae; genus Lepisma; species Lepisma saccharinum. The sequence goes on from JAGDQP010003278.1 coordinate 50,434, forward strand.
AATCCCGTAGTTTATCAGTCTTTCCCCATTTTTGTTGCTCTTTTCGTACAAACTTTATTTGCCTAAAGCAGGTCTGTATTTTTCTTCCCTTCCTACATTAGCGTTGAAATCATTGAACAGAATTTTTGTGTTACACTTCGGTAATCAGTCAAACAACTTTTCTAGCTCATCGTAAAATACATGAAGAGTGGAAATACCTAACGTTCTAAATACCAAGGGAGAAAATTTTACAGAAGCAAACAGAATAGGTTTAGCTTCATATAACGTATGACTTCCAACATAATGTGATTTTCATCTCTTCCTCATTGATGTGGTATTTGGAACAAGGATGGGGACAGACGGGTAGGAATATCGAACATATTTGTGGGCTATTTTGTTAAACATGGCTCTTAAGAATGTTTGGCATTTTCACTCTTCCTTTCCGTGTTGCACCATCGAGGACAACCCTTCGTTCACGAATTGTCTATTCTAAACTACCGGAAGGGTACTTACATATAAGGAATCCTGTTCCAAGAGTGTGTGACTTGTGTTCCTCCATAGTAGAAAGTGTACCAGGTGCGTAAATATGAAACCGTAATTTATGTACAGAAAAGACAGTGATTGGATGACAATGCTAAGAACTAATTTATTCGAAATATTGGCCATCGCTAGCGATAGATACATTTCTGCCATCGTTCCGGCAATGTGTGAATGCCAGACCAAAAAAATCTGTGCCTCTAACTTGTGCTGCAAACCAGTCAAGTCATTTTCGTACATTTTCGTAAGATGTGAAGCGCTAGTCAATAAGTGCATGACCCATGGATGCAAATAAGTGAAAATCGGAAGGCGCCAAGTAAACAAACCGCATGCGGAAGGATTTCCTAACCAAACGTCGCAATCGTTTCCTTGACCGGTTTTGCTGTGTAGGAGGGTGCATTATCGTGAAGTACAATCACTTTATGTTGTCTTTGGTCATATTCTGGTCGTTTTTCACGCAAGGCTGGATGCAAATCGATTATTTGTTGTCGGTAACGTTGGGTATTAACGATTTCACCAGGTTCATAATAGATCACTCCCTTCTGATCCCACCAAACACAAAAAATTGTTTTCCGTCCATAGCGATTTGGTTTTGCAGTCAATGTCGCCAGTTCTCCTGGAGTTACCCATGATCTTTTACACTTAGGATTCTCGAAATAGATCCACTTTTCGTCACCAATCACAATTCGATGGAGAAATGATTTCCTTTTGTACATGGCTAGCAGAATTTCGCAAGTAATTTTTCGGTTTTCCTGCTGTCGTTCAGTCAATGCATGTGGAACCCATTTTCGCACCTTCTGAATCTTGTCCATGGCTTTTAAACGTATGGAAACTGCTTCTCGTGTCACATTTAATTGATCCGCGAGTTGTTGTTGCGTTTGAGCGTCATCCTCATCCAACAAAGCTTGCAATTCGCTGTCTGCAAACTTTTTTGGTGGTCTTCCACGTTCTTCGTTTCTCACGTCAAAATCGCCACTTTTTAAAAAATTTTAAACCACGCATAGCACTGTGACTTACCAAGAGCATGATCTCCGTAAGCTTCGACAAGCATGCGATGCGATTCTGCAGCAGTTTTCTTCAAATGGTAACAAAAAAATCAATGCTGTCCGCACATCGTAGTTTGTAGGTACAAATTGCGCCATGTTCAACGTTTTTAAACACTCCACTATGACATGAAACTTGTCTGGTTGAGAGTTGCAAATCTTTATCAGCAGTCAAAACAAGGAAGTGGCACCAAGGACGCAGTTTTACGGTAACCACAGTGACAGCTAACGCCGTCTGCACAAATTCCGGTTTCATATTTACACACCCGTTATTTACCCTGTCGAATGCTATATTGACCCTACCACCGGACTTCTTGTATCGCTGATATTTCCAGCTCATACTTCTCACGAAGGGACTACCCAAAGTGTTACAAACCGATTGAAACCAAATTTGTTGTATGAACAGGGTACACCCCAGAACTAAAAAATATGGTACCAAAAACTGCTCCAATTACCCCCTTGTGATATTTTGGCCCTCTAGTCGAATAACTCACTCACTAACCTAGGCATCAATATTCCCAGGCCAAACAGCTAAAGCTAGAAACACAGAGCTGAGACGCTGAGGCTAGACAAACCAAATGTGGTATAAATGTTGACTACTATGAAAAGGTTACGAAACAAAATAAATTTTGGAAAAGTTGCCATCTTGAATCCAATATGGCGTCCTAAAATAAATGTCGACAGTATATGCACAGTCCGAACTACGGAAGTTAGAAATGCCAAATTTGGAATGAAGGCCAATCATTAAACGTAGAATACGAGAATAATAAAAAATATGCAAGAAGTTGTCATCATGAATCCAATATGGCGGACTAGAATGTATTTCACAATGGCTGGGGCTAGAAACACCAAAGTTGGCACAAATTTTGATTATCAAGAGGTGGTCACGAAATGATAAAGAAATTGGGAAACAGTCGCCATCTTGAATCCAATATGGCGTACGAAAATAAATATTGAAGGTATATGCACAGCCCAAAGTACTGAAGCTAGAAATACCAAATTTGGCATAAATGTTCATGAGAATGGGTAGGTAAAGAAAAAAGTGCCAACTGGTGGAAAAGTTGCTATCTTGGAGGGTAAAGGGGATAATACGAAAGTTTGCAAAGGTTGCCATCTTCGGTCCAATATGGCCGCCATCATGAAATATGAATCTTTCCCTTCATATGCCTTTGCTTGAAACATTTACTAATTGGAATAAGAATTAAACCAACGCAATGAAGTGACGAAAAGTGGGGCGAAGCCCCCTCAAAAGTAGACGAAAAACGAATTACGCTTACATGTTACGTTAGTGTTTTGGGTATTTTGAAATTGTATGTACGGTATACAGTATATAACCGGGATCTTACAATGTATAACATGTGTTTTTAATGTCATTGCGAGGAGCGGGGGGGAAGGGGTGTGTGTGTGCAGGAAGTGAGTAAATATTTATAGAACGCCGGACTATCCGGATGTGTGTTATCCGGCCTGCCCTTCCGCCTCATTAGGGCGGATAGTTGGGAGTGTATTGTAATGGTGTAATATTAATACAATAATAAAAACGTAAAAAAAAAAAAAAAAAGTCCGCACAAGAACACACACTTCGTAGCGTTTTGCATTATATATACAACGAACACAAGCATTCCGTTACTTCATTGTATTGGTTTAATTCTTATTCCAATTAGTAGTTGTTTCGAGCAAAGGGATATGAAGGGTAAGGTTCATATTTCATGATGGCGGCCATATTGGACCGAAGATGGCAACCTTTGCAAACTTTCGTATTATCCCCTTTACCTAAATGAACATTTATACCAAATTCCGTGTTTCTAGCTTCAGCCGTTTGGGTTGTGCATATACTTTCGTTATTTATTTAGCCCACCATATTGGATCCAAGATTGCAACTTTTTCACCATTTGGCACTTTTTTCTTTACCTACCCATTCTCATGAACATTTATGCCAAATTTGGTATTTCTAGCTTCAGTACTTTGGGCTGTGCATACCTTCAATATTTATTTTCAGACGCCATATTAGATTCAAGATGGCGACTGTTTCCCAATTTCTTTATCATTTCGTGACCACCTCTTGATAATCAAAATTTGTGCCAACTTTGGTGTTTCTAGCCCCAGCCATTGTGAAATACATTCTAGTCCGTCATATCGGATTCAAGATGGCGACTTCTTGCATATTTTTTATTATTCTCGTATTCTACGTTTGATGATTGGCCTTCATTCCAAATTTGACATTTCTAACTTCCGTAGTTCGGACTGTGCATGTACTGTCGGCATTTATTTTAGGACGCCATATTGGATTCAAGATGGCGACTTTTCCAAAATTTATTTTCTGTTTCGTACCCCCCTCATGATAGTCAACATTTAACCACATTTGGCGTCTAGCCTCAGCGTCTCAGCTCTGTGTTTCTAGCTTTAGCTGTTTGGCCTGGGAATATTGATGCCTAGGTTAGTGAGTGAGTTATTCGACTAGAGGGCCAAAATATCACAAGGGAGTAATTGGAGCAGTTTTTGGTACCATATTTTTTTAGTTCTGGGGTGTACCCTGTTCATACAACAAATTTGGTTTCAATCGGTTTGTAACTTTTGGGGTAAGTCCCCTTGTCAGTTTCGAGAACGTCTGTATAACGTTCCTGTTCTTGGAACCCCTTGAAGCAGTCCCCGCGCGGGGATCAAGGGGGGGGGGGTGACTAGTTTACCTCCGGAATGTTTTACCCCAAGAGAACCCATAGAATCTTTTGTTACTATTTCTTGACATTGTTTAGCGGTGTAAAGTTGTCAGCTCTACGACCTCGCAGTAAAGGCAAACATCTAAGATTGCTGTTCATCTCTGATTGCTGATGTCATTCATCTTCATCGTTAGGGTGGTAATGGTAAAGCTGATTCCCTTAACCATGATATTTTTTTGTTCGGGGTTATCTTCTCTTGGCTTTTGTAGATCCCTCTACTAACTGAAAGGTAGCAGCACTGGTTTCGGTCCGTCTGATTTTTTCCCGGTACTCACCATATCCTATCAGCATTACCATATCCTCCACCTGGGAAGGCGCCTGGTGAAAAACCAGTAACTCCAAGGTAACGAATTGTATTTTGCTGAATATTGCAGTGTGGTACGTACGTACAGTTCAGTATTTTCTAACAGCTAACTTGGATTACTTTTTTTTTATTATTATTAAGATTGTGTAAATTTTTGCAGTGCTGCTAATTGGTATGCAGAAGGTATGAGTCGCTTTTTGTTGCACGTCAACATATTTATTCCGTACCTTTAATTCATTAATAAGGAAGTAGATTTCACATAATAGGAATTTGAATTTTATTAATGGTCGTTAGGTATCTAAGACTCAGGTCGGGATAAGGGAGAGGAAAAATTCGGGAAGGTGTCGGCCAGGGCCTACGATGAAGGTGCTGTCACACCAGCATTTGCTTGGTGTGACAGGAAAAACCTCAGTTAGGATGATCGACCGCTGGGATCGAACCCACGACCTCCCGGATGCACTCTACCACTAAGCTACGGCGGTTCGGTTTCACACAATAGGAGTTGGGAATCACTTTTTCAGGACGTTAGTAATTTCGGAACGTTAGTGATTTAAATTTATTTCAGATCGGAGAGTTGATGCTTAGTGAGTCTTGTCGGGAAAAGAAAGTTGAAGAAGCAGCCCTAGTCCATGTTCTAGTATTTCGGCTCTTTCCAGGAATAAAAAGGAGTCGTTGGTGAACGGTCACATCAAGGTCAGGAAACAGTTCAGATTTGAATATTACAGTGTGCTGAGCAAGAATTGAGACATTACGTGACCAATTAATGTTTGGTTTTCAAAACGTATTTAGGAAAATCAATTCATCTCGAAAGTAGGTTCTTGTTTTTGCATACGTATCAGTCTAACCTGTTTTCCTTTGGAGTCAAATTTTGATCGTGCCAAGGACGTCATCTGTGGAGACAATGCTTTCTGAGCCGCGAGTAGTTGAACTTAAAATTCGTCAGTTACTAAGCATTTACAGTCAGTATGTTTACTTCATCAGTGGAGAGGAGGGGATATAATTTGGCAGATGATGTAGAAAAGTGCCACAGTTGACTTTTTTTTTTTTTACTCTACCAGGCGCTCGTTTGAAGTCGTCTGGTGGACTAAATAACAGATTTCGTATTTGTGTTGCCAGGAATTAGGACCTACTGTAAAATTTTGTAGTGGGTCAGTTTGATTTCTAGACTTTTTATCTAAACACATCCACAGTATTCAGTCATTATATTTAAAGTCTAACGTGTAGTATTTTCTATTTAAACGGACTCCCCTTCCTTCGCCCTTAGTTATATTAATTGTATATCGGTCCATAACAAAGATTATAAAGAGGCTAACATGTGAAGCACACTGTCTATTTACTGGCAATGTATGTGTGCCATTTAGACTTAAAAAAAAAAAAAAAATACTGTACCATGGTATTTACGAAAAAAAAAATTAAATATCTTACGATACACAACAAACTACTTAAATGACTTTGTTATAGAGAAGGCTTTGATTTCAGCAAGCAAGATTTTCGGATAGTCAGAACCAAGAGAGGAAATGGGTTGTGTTGTCTGACAGTGGTTCAGATCCAGAATGTAGGTGGAAGAGCTCTGTGGAACATGTGGTGCTTACTCCGTCTTCAGTTGAGAGAGCTTTCACTTTGCTCCCTCTGAGGCAAACTGACGCGACCCCGTTCAGTGTGTATGCGCGGTTTTGCAAGCGAGATTGAAAGTTCAGTGAGGTGTAACTTCGAATCGGATCTGCTTGTCTATATTGGGAGGCAATCTAGCATCCTTGCAAATCATGTTTGATGTGATGAGCATCCGCGACTTACTGTTAGTCCCCTACCTCTTTTCAGTTCGATTCTACCTGTTTCATCGCTAGTGATAGCGCTTCGTGTGTGGTTGCGCTGTTACGCGCTTCTGCTAAGTCTGGAGTCATGCTGTTGTTACGGTCTCTTCAAACATTGCCAATACTTGGTGGATGGACTCCAGTTATCCAGCCGTAAGTATGAATATTTTAAAAAAATATATAATTAGTGTATTTAAAACGATTAATAATTTTATAATATTCGTTCAAGCGCGGCGAAGGACATTGTACTCGTTAACCTTATGGAAGAAACAATTGGAGAAACATGCACATTGTAAACCCTGTTTAAGAACACTTATAACATTTAATAATAGAGAACAAGTAAGACAATAACACTAGAGGTTTATAATTGAATTATATATATTTAAAAGGGCATCAGTCCACAGTCATCCTCCTTGATTGACGTCTTTTTTAAAATATACAATGTAACTGTCTTGAAGTAAAATACAGTACCGGAATAACCTAATCATCTCGCTAAATAACTGCTTTCTACTAACGATGTACATAAATACTTGTTTCACTGGTTTAGGAAGACATTTTATTATAAGCCATGGTGTTTGTGTTCGTACTAACAGTTTCGTCCAAAAGATAATTTGCAGTTTTCGGTTCTCGATTTTGTCAGTTTGGTGATTGTTCAGACCTCATTTCTGCTTTTTCTAAAACATTGGTTTTCAATATTTTCATCTTGTTTAAACGCATTTTTGTTTGAGTATAGAGGCTTCATTCTAGCATATATATATTTTGAAAGTAGCTAACCGAGAACCAGTTCCCCCCCCCCCGGATTTCTGTTTCTTGCAAACCTATTTCCGTATATTTAAGAAAGATTTTTAGGGGATCCCTACATTTGAGTCGATATTTCAGTGAAGATACGGGGAGGTTTTTATTTCATCGCATCTCACCTCTATCGTGGCGATAAGCGAAGCACCAACGACCCGGTAGAACACAAACTGCGTTGCGTTGTTAAAAATCCTCCCGGTACTTGACGCTTACACTGCAGAAATGGCTGTGTTGATTCCTAACTTTTAGGTATCTCAGGCCGACCACCACTTTTTTGTGTTAAATCAGCTCTGTATTTGTGTGATTTCACTGATATTGCTAGTATGACGCCCTCAGTGTGTGTTCGCCCTGAACACCGAAAAGTGTTGAACACACGTTTTTTTTTTTTTTTTTTTTTTTCCATTTTTCATGCTGTATACTCAGGTAACCAGATTCTAAAATAGCAATATTAAGTTATTTGATTTTTTTTTTTTAAATAAAGAATTGAAGGATTTACAAATCACTAAAGTAAATATATGGTATCGTTAAAGCAGATTCGTTGTCTTTTAAAAATATATTTTCTTTGACTAGACAGCTGTTCTGACAGTGAGACGGTTATATATAAAAAGGATTGCGTCTCTCAGCTGCACTCCGAGTTCCAGGAGGCATTCGCCTGGTGGAACTGAAGAGATACATTTGTCGGTAGCAGTAGGACTCAATAGGATAAGATAAAATTAATTGTATGGGCGGTAACAGCACTATGACTTACGCCCGTCTCTATAGTAGGACTAGAATTTACTTGCCTCCCTAGTAAAGTTTCTTACGTCCGCGACCATAACCACTGGACTGGGTACAAAGTGGTTATTGCGTATCTTAGTTGTGGGTTTAACTCATACCTTTATGCATATTTTTTCTTCGTTTTTATAGGTTCATTCCATGTAAAACCGTTCAGTTTCAAAGTATATGGTTGTGCGAACATCATATTGTTAAAACAAAGTAATTTGACCTAGTGCCATTACCGACCGTACCAAAATAATTTATTCCACCATGTTGAATCTTTTTTATCTGCCGCCAGGATAAATCAAAATGTCTTTTACAAGGGTTCAAGAAATAGCTGCAATTTGTCAATACTTCAGATAGCGAAATAAATCTTTATTTTTGTTTGAAAGTAGACATTTGAAGCGTATGCGCGAACAAACGTCTACGTTACATTTTGCGTGTATTGAGAAAAATGGCAAGGAACCTAAAACTTGTCTGCAGATCGGGATGGCGCTGTTTGATGTAACATTGTTCCATCAATCCAACACATTAAGCGTGCGCTCACTCACAGGAAGATCATATAACAGACTTACGTTCCACGGTTTTTGTAGTGCATTTTCCTCCAGAGATTCCTGAATGCCAAGGCTATTTGTTGCTGAGCGATATCAGCACGTTTGTAATCAGTAGCGATGAAGTGTTGCTTATTCTCACTTGGGACGGTAAACTCTTTTCTTGAAACTTATACCGAATTGTAGGAATAGTTTTCATATGTATAGGGAAATGTATTCTAGGGAAATAACATTAAATGGAAGATTAGATCATAGATACATGAAACACGGTAAATTAAACAAAAAGGCGCTTTATATAATTTTTAACTTTGTTTACATTTGAACAAGTTTAGCTCGAAGCTTGTTCTACCATAATCAATCGTTGCCGTGGTTGTAGCGTCGTGTTCATGGTTATGTGATCACAAGATCCTCACAAGGTCACAACACCGAGGTTATGTGATCTGCATAAGATCCTCCTATTCCAAATTGGATTTAAGTATCGCGTATGAAGTACTCCGTTACGGGTATTCAAATTTCTCAGCTAAAATAAATAATTTTAAAATCTCAGGCTGTTCATTTGATACGCGTTCACATATATTACAGAGGCCGGGACATCGTTACTTGTCATTTGTCCAGTATATTATATATATATATATATATGGCCGGGAAACCGGCAGACCGGGACTGTCGCCCCAAAAGGCTTGTGCCACTAACTGGGAGGAGACCCCTTAATTCCTCTTGCTAAGACTTAAGGGAACCGACCGGGGTAGACGCCTAATGTCCAATCCATACGTTCACGTCATGGGGCCTGTTAGTACCCAAGCAACAGCTTGGCGAACGAACATGGATGAGCTGCTCACCAAACCGCATTAGCTGACAGCGTGGTGAGTCAAATGTCAGCACCCCTCCTTTCTTTACATATGATGGTACAAGTAAGGGAACAGCCTCGGAGGGCCTTATTGCCCAGCGGACGGAATGCAGCTGGCAACGGCAGCGGTCAGTCCTGCAGGAAGTCAGAGGGTCAAAATGCCCGGGCTTGGACTGGAGACTGCCAGAACACCGACACGGCAACTCGAACGGACCTATGCGTGGCGACTCTCAACTGTCAGTCACTTGCAGGAGAGGACAAATTAGAAGAATCGCAGAATGAACTCAAGAGGATTAAGTGGAACATCATAGGACTATCAGAAGTGTGGAGGAAGAATGAACAGCAGTTGGAACTACCGTCGGGGCACACGTTCTACTTTAAAGGAACAGAAGTGGAAAACGACAGGCGTTGGCTTTATAATTAATAAAGACCTGAAGTCACGGATCACCGAAGTTGAAGGAATTTCAGATAGAATCGCACGGGTAGTAATAAAGATAAACAAGAGATACAGTATGGAAATTATACAAGTGTATGCTCCAACAACCTCACATCCGGAGGAGGAAATCGAAGACCTATACCAGGAACTACAGAAGATTTTAGATAGTAGCAAATCGCATTACAAAATTGTAATGGGAGACTTCAATGCGAAAGTAGGAACCAAGCTGAGCAGTGACACGAAAGTGGGAAACTTTGGATTTGGCAAAAGAAACAAGAGAGGAGAGAAGTTAGTGGAATTCTCAGAAGCCAACAGACTGTTGATTTCCAATACATTTTTCAAGAAACCGCCCCAGAGGAAGTGGACATGGAAAGGCCCAAATGGGACCAAAAACGAAATAGACTACGTTCTATCGAATAACAGGGCAATTCTACAAGACGTGTCTGTTCTGAACAGATTCAAAGTCTCGAGTGATCATAGGATGGTGAGATGTAAGCTGAAATTAAATACTAGACTGTAGAGAAAGAAGCTTATCAGAGGAAATCCGCCACTTTTAGATCTGGAAAATCTAGGGAAAAACAGAGACATTCGAGATAGAACTAAGGAACAGCTTCAGCGCCTTGGAAGAGTTAGAGGATGAAGAAGACATCGATAGCAGAAATAAAGTACTGACCGAGATAATAAGAGAAACAGCCAATTAAATAGGAGGCACCAGAAAGAAGAGAGAGAGCAAAATCTCAGAAGAAACTAAACTCTTGATAAAGAAAAGAAGGGAAATGAAAGAAGAGAAAATTACATTAAAAGGATTGAATACGTACAATTAAATAAAACCGTAAGGAAGAAAATAAGAGAGAATGTACGAAGATATAACGAAAATCTTGTTAGAAATACAGTCGAGGAGAACAAGAGCCTTAAGGAAACCAAACAGCAGCTCGTTATAGGGAAAAAGCAAATAATTGCAGTTAAGAGACTAGACGGGACCGTAACACGAAATAAGGAAGAAATTATAAATATTTTAAAATTTTTACAGAGAATTGTACTACTCCGAAGAAGAGCTAGGAAATGAAGATTCTGAAGAAATTGATGTTGATGTCCCAGATGTAATGAAAGAAGTTGATAAAGGGTTGTAGAACGGAAAGTCGCCAGAAGTAGATGGACTCACAGCAGAGATGTTTAAATAGGGAGGTGAAAACATGAAAGAGGAACTTGCGAAATTATTCTCAATGTGCCTGAGGAAGAGAGAAATACTCAGAAGTTGGAATAATGATGTTATATTTTGTTGTACGAGAAAGGGGACAAAGATCGCGTGGAAAACTACAGACCAATCAGTTTACTGTCAGGTCTATACAAAATATTCACCAAAGTTATTTTGAGTCGTATTGAACAGGACTTGGATTTTAACCAGTAAAAAGGAACAAGCCGGATTTCGTCGTGGATTTAGCACAATGGACCACATACAAATACTGAATAAAATTATGGAAAGGACTAATGAATATGAACTTCCACTATGTTTGAAATTCATAGATTTCGAAAAAGCTTTCGATTCGGTCTCCTTGGTAGCAGTATTTAAATCTCTTGAACATCAAGGCATCGAAAATGCATACATCAAGCTACTGCGAAACATTTATTCGACTGCCACATCTGTCATTAGACTACATCAAGAAAGTGAAAAAATTTAAAGTTGGAAAGGGGGTGAGGCAAGGAGATTCAATTTCCCCAAAACTGTTTTTTGCGGTCCTGGAGAGAGAGTTTCAAAATTTAAACTGGGAAGAAGTTGGAATTAAAATTAATGGCAATTATCTTCATCACCTACGGTTCGCTGATGATATAGTCCTGTTTGCTTCAAATGCGGAAGAACTACAAACCAGAATGGAAGAGCTGAATAATGAGAGTTCGAAAATAGGCCTTATAATGAATTTAAGTAAAACAAAAGTCATATACAATCAACATGCTGCAAAGAAGGAAGTGAAGATTAGCGGAGAGACAATAGGCATAGTTGATGATTATGTTTACCTAGGCCAGATCAAAACATCGAATGCCAAGTTGACTGATTAAGTAAATAGAAGATGTAAAATGGCGTGGAGTTCGTTTGGAAGACGTAAAGTTGATAATCAATGTGTCTTGTGTTGATGTACGAGTGTGAAACTTGGACATTGAATGCGCAAACGACTCAAGGATTGAGAGTCACACAAAGAGCAATGGAGAGATGCATGCTAGGAATAGCCAGGAGAGACGGGAAGACAAATGAATGGATTCGCGCACAAACAAAGGTAGAGGATTTAATCAAGACTGCGAAGAAGTTGAAGTGGAAAAAGGCCGGTCACATAGCTAGACGAACAGATGGAAGGTGGACGACAAATTTACTACATTGGATTCCTAGAGAAAAGAAACGACGTCGAAATGCAAGATTTATAGATGAAATCAAGCGTTTTTCAGGAGCTAGATGGATAAGGATATCAGCAGACCGAGATATGTGGAAAGGAAAGGGGGAGGCCTTCATCCAGTAGTGGTTAGAAAACGGCTGAATATGATATATATATATAAAAGCCTCTCGCAGTGTAGGTACTGATATCGCTTAACAGACAATAATCAAAGCAGTACTTATACTTTTAACAGAGAGGTGTCGAGATCAAGGTTCTAGGTACAACAGTTTTTCTGTGATACAGCAAGAAAGTATATTTGATGTAAGTACATGTATTTTACTTTTAGTAAAGTAACCAGCTTTAGTAACTATGTAAGCTTTGGTTTAGAGAGAGTTTCTTTATTTTTACTCTGTATTTAGCTGCTAGTTCTTGAGTTATTTGCCAGTAAATTTGTAGTCTTCGCAGTCCGAAGGACTTGTTGCCGGTCCCAAGTTTTTCAGTGCACGACAAAACACGAAATATGGTATTAATACCTGTTCTACTATTCTAAATTTACGTGATTTTTAAGTTTAAAATCCGAAAAACTCAAAACTGTACATGTAACATTATTCAGCAAAATTTGTTTCATGCAAACCGTGAGAATATAAATGATATATTTTATAAGCAAAACTGAATCTGGAGATTCAAGGAACTACGGCTAATCATTTGTTTGTTCCCTTATGTATGAAAGACAACGATGGACATTGTTACTTTTTTATTGTTGGAATGAAATGGTTGAACTTCTGTGAAAATACATGATATCAGGTATTATGGAACTGATAAGAGAGACTTATTGGATATAAATGTATGTAGAATAATTGCCTGGTATTCAAAGGAGATTATATGTTTTATATGAACAAGAACTTAAGATGGTACAAATATAAAGAACTGTCGAAGTTTGATAGAATATGATGAATTATGCTGGTTGCTATTCATACAGATTGGGTAATAAAGATGTTCCTTTATTCAGGATTTAAGATTTATAATTGATATGGCCATACTTAAGACAATACACCCTTACCTAATCCTGCTTTATAGACGAATTAAGTAAGATTAGCAGTACACAAAATATCGTAACTTAAAGTGACTTGAAAATTACTCATCATAAGAAATTAGCCGTTCAGAATTCGACGTCAAGTAAAAGGATGTTGAGAAATTAACCAGAACTCGCTGTAATTCATGAAGTAAACAAGTCTTGATTTATTCTTTTAATATTAACAAATATAGAGTTAATTAGCTACTCCAGCATGACGTGCTATACTAAGAAACCGCTTCAGGCTCTGCAGGCTTCGGAATAGTTCTTATTAACAATATGTTCAGCTAATCACTGACCCGTGTTCGATCCTTAGTTAAGTATATTTCTACATTCTTTCTCGTATATTATACACACTCCTAACAGAACTTTTTTTGATTTTTTTTTATAGTGGAAATAAGTACAAACCTTGAAGTTACAGTACTTATTTATGTAATAAATACAATCAGTGAATGCATTTTAACACGAGGCATTTGCTCATTGCATCTGTTAGAACGTTATGCGTAGACTATAGTTTCGATGTAGTAGTATAGTACTGACTGGAGTAATAAATTCTTAATAGCCGTGCCGACATTGAATCAGTGAGCTCAAATACCTTCTTGCTATCTGGGAGGGGGAGGAGTGGCGTGAATTTGTAGCCCACTGACCCAGTTTGTAAATAATAAACTCCTTCCCTCCTGTGCTTCTCTTGTAGTTGATATGACACACCTATTGCCAACGGTATTCGAAAATTCGCAGTCATATATTAGAAACACATCGGCAATCCCAAACTTAAAAGCTATACGTATATCTTTCTGGTCTGAGGCAATATTTACTCGTCACGAACAAAAGCATTTTACACTGTCTAAGAATTAAATTTATATAAGAGAAAATGTTAAAAGTATCCTAAACATAGGAAAATGCATTGCGTAGATCACTACATTTCATATCTACAGGGTGTTCACAAGATGTTTCTCATGAATGGAGAGTGAAATCCTCACACAGGAACAAGAAAAATAAATTCCTTTGAAGAAATATCGGAACTCGCAGTTTTTGAAGTTAGATGCGCCCAAAATGTGGCCCAGCATTGTCACCCATACAAATAACAACGTAATACATGAGTAAATGAAAATATTAACGCCCTAAACGAGCTGAACAGGACTTCCAGCTTTGGTAAAATGAGCTCTGGAACACTATTCAATGTACTACCACGGTTTTGAACCCGTGACCACGCGCAAAGAAAGCAAGCGTGCTATGCATTCGGAAGATCTGGGGTCGTCATGTAAGGGATATCGACTTACCTATTCACAATCAAAGTTATGCCCAAGTATGGACTGAGAAAAGTTTGATTGAAGGAGTGCCGCATAGAGGGGTTTCGTCATTTAAGAATTTAATTGTCAATGAAACTATATTGAGAAATGTCTTAGCTGCATTCTTCAATCATAAACTTTGCACAGATAAGTGTATTAGGTGTAACTTTGATTTAATTAGCTAAACCTCCAGGTCTTGCATCATTATTTGTCGAAATACTACGTCGTGTGTGACGATGTCACTCCTTATCTCCTTATTTAGACGCCTCAAGCTCCAAAACGAAATGTTTCGAAATTTCTTTAAAGAAACTTTCGTTTTTTTTTCTTGTTCCAGTCTGGGAATAAACAAATGACCTTTGATTTATGACAGTTAAAAGAAAAAAAAAACATGCTATATGGGAAAAGTTTCATAAATTCATTCGTAAATTGGTCTGTTTCAAAACAGTTCGTCAGTCTACCTCAGTTCGTTTTAATTCGAGGGTGGAAAGTGAAAAGGACATAAGCGCCAATTTGTGAATTAGCTGTTCCCTTATTACTCTGTGATACGGAGCCTACTGTACTGAACAGTGTAATTAAGGTATCTGTATCTGCTTTTTGTAGGAAGTAAATGCAAGAAAACTCTTGGCACCATCGCTGATTAACCTAGAATTTTAAAACGTGTCTCCTGAAAAATGATTTGGCGCTTACGCCATTTTCACTTTCCACCATCGAATTCTATATTGTGTTACTCGGACGTTTGAATGACTATTCCTAGTGCTTATATGAACTAGGTTATTTATTAGGGTAATACGAAAACACATGCATGTTCGAACACTTGTCACTTGTTTTGAAATTCTTTTATATGTTAAATGAGACATTTTCATGTATCAAGAGTTTCCCATGAATGACGATTAAATAATTCTTTGTTGAAATTGAGACTCCAACGAAGATTATGATTCAGTTAAGTGAATCATCGGATACTAACGCGAATTTGTGAACTTTGGCTCAATATACAAAGTGAATATTTAAAGAAGTGGATAAAGAAGTATATTGACACGCGAAGTGAACTTGAAAGCAAAAATGACTGTATCTGAATCAAGTGGCTGTTCGATACCGCAGATGTAATTACCCTATATAGCTACTGATTCATGTGACCTCATTTTCGGTTAATGTAGAATCGTAATTTCTGCGCGACTGAAACGAGAAGCAAAGGAGAAAATGGAAACATAATAAATACTTAATAGATTACAAAGTAATGATGCTTTATCATAGATGGTAAAAACGGGAGAAGTTGGCTTGATAAAAAGTTTTGGAGCCGAATATGTATGTTGATACAAGGTGATACGGAGGCAATCAAACGTAGGAATGTTAGTGTTAAGATGTTGGCCTCACATAGTGAGGGACATTTCTTTTCCTAATGCGTAGCTGAGAGAATTGAGTGTCAGGCATTCAAAATATCATTGTCATTTTTGAAGATGCCCTTTTAGTTATTTAGAACGTTGTAAAGAATTTTACAGGTATATCAATCAGTTAAAATTACGCTCGTCCTTTAATGTAATATTTCAGTTTCAGCTTGTCACTTAGGGTAGCTTCACTGTTTGTTCCAGGTCCCCCGGAGGTTTTCAACCGCATCCCCTAAAGAATTTGTGTTAGCACTTATATTACTCCAACGTATACTGAAATACGCATATAAAAGTACATTTTATAAATATTGTTCATGTTATTTTGAGGTTAACTAAGGAAGTATGACATTCTTAAGTAACATTAGTATTGTTTTATATTTTAGGAGTCAATATGCATTATTTAAAATTTTCGTGAGCCCCCCCTCCTCCCCCCTGGCGACTTTATTTTGCACCGCGGAAAAACAATTCCTGAAAGAAACACTAGCTCATATGACGCTTGCTTTAGAGTAGGAACCCGCATTCTTTAGGGCGGAACGAAGCGCCACACACAGACAAAATTTGAAACTGAAATATTTTTTTCGGCAATACTTAAAATCTAAAGTTGGTAGAAAAATAGTAAGTTTACAAAATATGTTATTGATAAGCTTAATTCATGAACAAGGTTGGTAGTATAACCATTACATAAAATTGATGTTACGGTTATATAAATATAAACCCCGGGATCGATCTCAGCGGCCGGCGATCCTGACTTTTTTCAGTCACACCAGGCTCATGTTGGGATGGAATTTCAGAGTTCGTACAAGGCCCTGGCCGACAAGACTGACATTTGGATCAGGTATGGAGATCCAGTTTGCATAATAACTGTACATAGACAGATTTATGGCGGAAGGGGGGGGGGATAATTGGCCCCCAGTCATTTCAGAATGACTTGAAATGCTTCTTTCTAAACGATAGCTTTTAAAGTAATTGCCCCCTCCAGTCTCTCTCCTAAATCCGCCCATGTAACTATATGATCCTCTGCGTGTTAAGCTAAAGAAATTAAATAGTCTGATTACAAGAATACAGTAGAACCTCTGTTATCCGAAATAAAGGGGGGTGGAGGCCATTTCGGATAACCAAAATTCCGGTTTAAAAAAATGTTTTTTTTTAAGTTTAAAGTAAAAAAAATGAAGGCAATGATAAAAAATACAAGTTTAGATTATAGAACAGACTTTTAATGAAACTTTAAATGCTTCTACAGTTGGACAACTTCCTATACTGTACAACAATTTTTTTTAATCTATCTTTTTTTTTTAAGACCGGTTTATTGCCGCAATATCTCGCCAACGCTTCATTAGCGGTAGCAGGTAACGGGAACCGGCCGACTGAACTCAAGGTCACGGAACCGACCCGCCACCCTCAACCCCCACACTTTCTCCTCCTTTTGTTTAAACCAGTGCCGACCTCACGCATGGAAATAGACCACACGTCGCGCTACAGTTAGCATTTCAGATTTTATCCTTTTCGATTTTTTTGCCGTTTCGGTTAACAGAGGTTTTACTGTAATAAGGTACTGCTCGGAAGCTAAGTGTGAACAGTGACGTTCACAAGCATTCAATCACGACAGAGAACTATACAGAACGCATCGTTGTAATATATATTTAAAAATAATCTTTATGGCTTTTAGGCATGTATTGCTCGGGCCGGGATAGAGGAAAGGATGGAGAAAGGAGTCGCCTATGGCCTATGTTGAAGGTACAATCCTGGTGTTTACCTGGTTCCATTTAAAACACTGAATTAAGATGGTCGGCACCAAGAAAAGTCAAAAGATTTAGGGAAATAACTGTTGAAAACTTTAAAATTTGTCCAGTTTTCTCCTCTTTCTGAAACTGAGTTTCGTGTCCTGTCCATTTTTGCATATGTCTTGCAGTTTAAACCTTAGTCAAACATTGATCCGCTTGTGTGGTTGCGCATAAACGTTTAGATATTTTTGTTCTTCGCATTCGGAGATATCTCAAGGCAAATAGTCTTCAAATGAATTTGGGTATGAAATACCTGCAGTTCAAATGATTGTGTTATTCACCATTTTTCTTTACAGTTGGTATTATCGTTAATCGGGTCTTGAGCCTCATTTACCACGCGGATTTTCTCTACAACCGCGGGGCTTTGTAATGTTACATGAAAACACACTTTTTATTTTTCTAGGGAATATTCAGGTCTGATAGTGAAATTTTGATGTGAACTGGGATGAGTATTTTCCCAAGATCTGTGTAAGAGAAAGTACAGTAATTTTCGTTATCATTTCTTTTTATGACAAGGTTGAGAACATTTCTTTTTCTCAGGCAATTACAGCAGTTGTGTAACAGAAACATACACATAATTCAGTTCAGAATTCACGAGGAGACACCTATGTACAACAAAACTCAGATTACCCGCGGTAATGGCTGCTGGGGCTGTTGCCGGTAACGAAATCCCTGATGATAATAATAATAATTAGCTGTATTAAGAAATTAATACTTTTTACACCTATAGATAACTTTAATGTAACTGTATTCAGTGTAACGAAAATATTTTTAAAAAAATCGTGTGAACAATAACAACATTACGCAGGTCAATAAACTTCAGCATAATGGAAAAATAATTTTATTCTAACACGATAGCTCTAGCAAAATATGCCGTTCTGTTTAATTTTTTTCGACCAGCCGTGGTTAATCAATAAAGCGGATAATCCGACTGCAAAAAATCGAGTTTGCTGTGTAAAGTATTTCGATGAGAGTTTATGGAAACACCACGCTTTATTGGTAGTAACCCGTACTGTACCTTTAAATCCCGTACTTTTTTTTTTATGATAATAATTAGTTTGGGATGAAATCCAAATAGTTTGGGTAGTTTTTGATATTATGTGGCTGACAATGCTCTTAGTGGCTACTCTGTTCCTAACATTCTCTCTCCTTTGGTGAAGAGAAATTCAGCCATAGAAGTTCCTTCTTTTCAATACTTCTCAGTTATTGTACTTTTTAAGAAATAAGGACATGTGTTCTGAATTTTTCATCTAAGGAGAGCACACGAGTTACCAATTGATCTCACTCTTATTTTAAGGTGAATTATTTTTATTGGCTTCTCAACTGCAGTGGTGTTTTAAATGTCCTTTACCTTCGCTTGTCTCGTGGTAGATGAGCGTTTACTGTTACTCCTCATGCGTAGTTCTCAACTAGGAGAGTTGGAAATGTAGCCTCTAGCTGATTAGTGCTTATGGGAAGTTCAACTAGAAAAAGCGAAGGAAAGTGAGTGCTAGAAAACAAATCATGAATCTTCTTACATAGCAAGCGTGTCTGTCTATATATCAGTCCACATCATTGGATCGTCTGCACCAAAATACTGGTTTCTTCATTTTACCAGAGGATGATTATACACAAGATTTGGTCCTAAAATTTCGGCCCAGCCTTATGCAATGCACCAAGACAGTTCCTTTTATTATTATTATTATTATTACTTGTAAGGATGTGACCTATTGTCAGGGCCGGCCGAAGTGTAATTTTACTACAAGTGAGAATTAATTTTGGCATCCCCTTCCTTCCCACTGATCATGCCTTTATAACTTTCATGAAAAAGTATTTCGTTAATTTTAGTTGGCGTAATAATAATTTCCATTTTCTGAGGTTGACGTCAATTTTTACAACACTTGGTACTAATATTACCTTTTTACTTATTTAGGTAATTAAAAAAAAAAAGGAAAACAATACGAACAACAGGACAGGGTATCAGTACAGTATAAACGAACGTTTGAACTTTTATTATTTATTGATTAAAGATATTAAAATTATGATGTAACTGATACAGTAAACATTAAAGAACGTAAATAAACTGAAGTTTTTAGAGCATGGAAAAATAGTGGTTTAAATCATGAAACAGTATTTGAATAAAATATGTGTGTGAAAATAATACACCAAAAAAAGCTATATTTAATAGTATTCAGAGCAGTGTACGAATTAAACTTTTAAGCCGGGGCTGGAAGTTAACAATTGAGCAACTTCGGGTATCCTTACTAAACCATCTTTTTCCTCGTTGACATGTGGCATCTGTACGGAGTAAGTGGGAACTATGGTACTGTACCCCTGTTAGGAACGGACAACTCCTTCGCCAGCAGTGAGATGCACTACTTCTGAACACCTGCACTACGAATTCCAATGACAGGGGAAGGCGGAATGGAATAAAGGTTAATAAAGCCTTATCACTTCCATGAAAATAGTTTCAATGAATGCGCCAGATAAAAATGCTCGGATTTTCGATGCAATCTTGACCGAAACATCTTCGGTGGGGGATTCAGGGACTAAAAATAAATGTCCAGGTGGGGATCTCGCCTCCCCCCACCCTGATAGTTTGCACACTGATTCAAAGGAATACGAAAACAAAGTTAACATATACTTTTAAAGTATTAGACAAGCCCATGGATTTGCGGATTCTTAAAGGAAAGTATTGTATGCAACTATTGATCTCAGCTTCAGTTTCTAGCTTTTAATTTTATGAATTTCCGTAAAATATTATTTGAATCAAAGAAAGTCAGTAAATTATTTTTAATTGCTCTAGTGGCTAGGTCAGAAAAAGTTCTTGAGATATGATTTATCTGAAATAGGTATTGATCATTTTTAGCTTTAAAAAAACTTCTTTCCCCACTCACAAGTTACGGTATATTGGCAAATGTCAGTAGAACTCGAAAAGCGTTGCGCGGGGTATCGGTAGAACTTCCAGGGGGCAACATATATGGGTGTTTCTCTTCAAGGGGTAAGTTTTCTATAGCTCCATACGCTACGAAAATTTTCTTCGTATCCAAATTTTTAAGTTCGCACATGTCATTCAAAAGACTATAATTTACATGGTGTTTCTGAATTTGATAAAAATGTTGTTAGTAAGGTAATATCCTAATAGCTATGTCCAGAACTACTTAGACAATTTAAATGACTGTTTTCGTCTTCGAGCAACGTGTTATCTTCCCTTTTACAGGAAAATTGTCTGTTTCTCGGACGAATTTTCTCCTCTTCCTCGAAGTCAGAATTAGTCTATTTTATAAGCTAGTTCTTTTCTATAACTTTTTTTCACACTTCACACCATCTTGTCTCAAGTTTTTGAAGGAAATTCCTGGCTGTTTGTAAAGGTGTTCATAGGCGTGGAGGCTTACAGACATTTTTTAAAGTAGCTTTTGATACAAAATTTGGTGCCACGCCAGTAAACAGCAAATAAATTCGAAGCTGGTAAGCTTTTGACAATTCTTGCCACTGTGTTTTGCACTAAAGTATCAATCCCTTTATTTTGGTGTAATATGAGGCCTGGAGCCCGCCCCATCCATTTAAAGTAAAATACTGAGTTCTCTTCTATAATAAATTTCTCTTATTTTTTTCCTTTTGTAGTTAAATATAGTGTACCTGCGTCTTTTTTGCCTTTATTTTAGTTTAATGTGAGGTCTGAAGCTCATCCCTTTCATACACACGCCGGCATGCCTAATTCTCTCATTTATAACAAAGGAGTTTTCTCGCTTTTTTCTTCTGTAGTTATGTATAGTGTACCAATGTTCTCTGATTCTCTTTTGTTCGTATAATGTTGCATATTAGCGATTCACCGGCATTCTCGGTTAAATTTAGTATTTTTCTCGTGAGACTTAATGTGCTCGTGTGTGAGACCATGGATTCACTATTTTATCAGCCTGAGGTCTCCCTGGCTGTTTGGCACTAGTCTTTTTCCTGGCGGCCAGATAGATGAGCACATTGAGGGTCAGTTCTACAATCGACGGCTAAGCTTCTGGCCAGGGATAAGTTGAGGCCAAGTCATATTTTGACCAATGAGAATGAGCAAAATGAGACGTGGCCTCAATTTAGCCCTGCCCAGAAGCTTAGATTGTAGAATTGCCCTGAGTCTCACAGGTGAAAATGGTAAATTTAACCGGGACTACCGGTAAGGTAAACAGCTAAAAACGACACATTAGAACGAAAACAAAATCGGAGCATGCTGTTACACTATATATAACCAGAAAGAATGCTGTTACACTATATATAACCAGAAAGATGGGAAGAAAAGCGTCTTTCTTACAAAGAGACAATTCATTATGCTGGTGTGAATGGAAGGGTCAGGCTCCAGGCCTCACGTTATACCAAAATAAAGCAAAAGAAAATGCAAAAACTGATCATGACCTTAGTCGCATTGTTTTTATGTAAATGTAATAAATATGGGGGGAAATGAACTATTATTAGTTTTTGATAACTACAAAATTTGTATTGAAGTCATGTTCATAAAGTCTATCAGGGCGTTACAGCGGCGCCTCCTCAGTTCGACACTCCAAACGGTCGCTTGTTTCCCTTGCACCTTAATCCGGCTCTGCCTACCATCCTGAGTAATACCGGGCTTTAGTAGTAAATCGGTAATCAACCTAGTAGAGTTGATCAATGTAAATTTATCATTTAGACAAGTTCAGTTAAATGCTGTCTATTACTTCCTGAGAAATATTATTCATCGTAAGCAGCAAATACAAAAAGCCCGTTGGAAAGCTTTTGGAAGTGCTCTTTAACAATTATTAGGAAGTAAGTAGCGTTTTAAAAATAAATAAATAAACAAGTTGGTGATCGTGAATTTGCTTTTTACAGTGCATACTGCATACGTGTGTGTCACAACTTAAATATGGCATATAAGGTGTGATATGGCTCTAATTCTCAATATTCTTACAAACGTTAATGAGTCTGAAACCATAACATGACGAATATGTTCAAAGTAAAAGGAAGTAAATGCAAGAAAATTAATTTTAGGCTACGTAAAGATGGCGAAGTTTGCTAACGTCATATTTCACATTTGGGTCAATAAAATGGTCGC
Source organism: Lepisma saccharinum (assembly GCA_022664845.1). Taxonomy (NCBI): domain Eukaryota; kingdom Metazoa; phylum Arthropoda; class Insecta; order Zygentoma; family Lepismatidae; genus Lepisma; species Lepisma saccharinum. The sequence continues at coordinate 73,147 of JAGDQP010003278.1, forward strand.
CTGTCTCCTTTTCCTCAATAACACCAGTCAAATGCAGAGGTGGCGGTACTATTAAACTAGGCCCTGCCCAGAAGTTTTTTTTTTTTCGGGAGAGTATGTGACTACATTTGTTTGAAGCCTTTTGGTCACCCCTGAGAGAAACACTGGGATTATTATGGTGTGGACTTACGGTCTTGAGAGTAACGAATTCCATAAGTAAAGCAGAAGTATGTAATAATATGTCCGTGGATTAAGCAACCACTGTCCATTTTTGATGAATAGGAATGTCCTGGATATTCGTAATAACGCACATGTTAGTAATGACAGATGAAGCTAATAACAGCTGTTGCTACACAGCACTTAATAACGAAGGATAAATGAGAATTGATCTGCTGATAGAAAAGAAGAGACTGATTCATTGTTCTTGAGCTGACGACATCTGGTAACTTTTTTGTAAGAGGTCGCCGACCTTTTAAGCATGCCGGAACTTAGCAGTCAAAAATCATCGTCACACTTCCTTGCTATCATGACTAGACAGTCTTCTCCGTTCTGTGGGGGTGTGTTCTAAAACGGTACCACCCGGACCTCGAAACAAAACTAGGTCGGAATACCTATTTCCGATTCGCATATAACGAGCTTCTTTAGATGCATGCTAATAGCCAACGTAATTGTGTAAACAGAATTGGAGTTGAAAATTAGATTTGGCGTTACATAAATTGTTTGAAGAATCAAGTAACTTCGTTGTTTTGCCACCGTGTGGTGCTAGCGTAGTGATGTAGTAGGTTATTAGCGTGTTTGTTCGTGTGTGAGCCAATAGATGGCTCGAGTAGCAACTCCAAGGGAAGATTATGGAAATTTGGTGGAAATTACTGCTGTGTGCAGTATTATCAACTGTGGTCGTTTATCCCTAAACTTGGCTGCTTTATCGCCTGGAAAGTGTGTGGTATGTGAGGAGTACCGAACGGAGAAAAATATACTGTAAATGCAAGTAGTATATACCCAGGGGCGGACAAGTAACCAAAGGCCCCTGGTTGTATGGGCGTTGTGACACGTGGGCAGCAAAAGACACCTCTCTAGGGCCTTCAGTAGCCTATATATAAATGGTAGTGGGCTTCGAAAAAAAGAACTTGCAAGGGTCCTTAAGATAATGATCAGGTTTCAAAATGCGAAGTATTAAGTAAATATAGTGCCTTAAAAATATTAATGAGTAAAAGCAATGTGCACTTACCATTAAATTTTACATGATCCCTTGTTGGGATTTGTGAGGGCTCTAAAGTAGTCCTGCTGAGATTTTAACTTCAGCACCGAACGAACGTGTTGCTTAAAATTAGGGATGGCCAAAAAATCCGAATTTGAAAAAATCCGGATTTTTGGAATCCGGATTTGAAATCCGAATGTCGTATCCCGATTACCCAATCCGGATTTGGAATCAGGATTGGATTCATTAACTTTACGAATTGGTTCCATTTCATTTTCGTAAGAAATATGACCAAGCCTTTCCAATCTTACAGTTCTTAACTTCTTGTTATATATCAAATCATCAAATTGTATTACAATGAATATCAAATACATTTAATAGCATGCATATAATATCGATATATTTGTATTAATACTTATCGCAACTGAAAGTAGGAACTATTCATAGATTGATCATCATACATAAGAAAGGGCTTACATATATTGAGATTGTTTTGACCGTTGAAACGTTGCTGTAGATTACTGATTAATAATTTCTTTGTTGAATTTACATGAAGAAATTATAGTGGGCAGAATGCAATTGTCTATTGTGGAAGAAAATATTCTTTTCTTTAAATTTTATTTATGGCCTTTAGTTATCGGCCTGGGCCGGGATAGGGGAGGGGGAAGGATAAGGTGCTATCTCGGCATTGCCTGGTGACGAAAAAGAACTTGGAAAAACCTGTCAGGATGGTCTACTGTTCTCTCTCTCTCTCTCTTTTTCAGAGAAAACTCATGTGAGTTCTGCTTATAACTACTGATAGAGACAATAGAAAGAAACTTTTACAAAACATTTATGCTTGAGAAATTAGTGAACTATTCGACAACCTGATATAGTTTTAAAAATTCCTTCTGGTTCCAACGTTGTTTGAGATCTCCTCAGTTCTCATCCGAAGATAAAGTACCTCTTTCATTTTGTTTAGATAGTTACTATTCGTTCATTCGCATTCTGCTTCATCATCTCTCAAAATAAACTAACATAAACGAAATCTTTCACTACAGATCAGTATATTGTACGGAAAGCTTGAAACCTTCTGCAATACTTTCAGGATCTAGGTTGCAAAATTGATTATATTCAACCATTTACTTCTGATGTTTGTAAGACACAAGCAGGAGAAATCACCGTGTGTGTTCTCTGTATATAAGGCTAACGATTCGTCGGCTGAAAATTATAAGGTTCTATCTATTTGCATAGTTGGTCAGTGTTAATGAGAACGTTATAATTCTGTGCCGACGAATTGTTCTGAAAACTGGCATCGAGCTGGTCAATGCGCTAATAGAAAAATTTCGTTCAGTCGCCGACAATAATCTGTTATTAGATCGTTGACTCCAACTTCAACAAAACACTTTTACGAGGTTTCGTATTTGTCTTCCTCGTGCAATTCATGTTTTGTATCAAAATGTTTAAGGTACGCAATCAACGAATTCCAACAATCATCTGCTCCCTACTTCCGTAGCTTACTTTTAGTTAACCATCTACAGCTCAATTCCGCCAGTTTCCACGGGATATATTAACAATAATAAATACACGGGAGAGGATGTTGGAAGGAATCAGACCTGGCTTTATTCAAAGAACCATCCTAGCATTTACCAGGTGTGACAGCAAAAGCAGGGAAAAGCTCAGTCACGATAGCCGGCACCAGGAATTGAAACAGAGCCCCCCCGATTACAAGCTGAGCATTCTACCAGTACCGAGTGCTCTATCTCGTCGAAATATATAGAAACAGAGAATGGAACTGAAGATATGGAGTTAGATCGATGAAAAAAATGTGTGGTGCATAACACTTCTGTGGTGCTAACCATTGGGTCTGCCAACACTGGTAGCGAATGAACAACGAGAAACAGTTGTACTTGTAAATCGAGCGACTAAGTTACCTGCACAAAAATTAACTCTGACTCTCAGTTGCGCGGACAAAATAAGGTTATAAGAAAGAACTGTTCTTTTAATAAACGAGGCTGCGCAATTGGCTAATCGCACATTCGTAAGTATTTTCGCGTTGTAAATTTTGAACATCAGACTGAGAAACTGTTTCAATAGCTATTTTGAAGTAAATCTTTTCGTTCCCTCCATTTATAAAAAATTGCTATGACGCATCCCCCACTCCTGGGCGCCCCTGAATTCGGATATACATGGAAACTTGAGCGAAATATATTATTTGAATTTTTGGATTAAAAATTACTCGAACTGAGAAAGTGTATAGTTATCTGCTATATTACATCCTAATTCCACCTCAGAAACACTTTTTAATACAAAAATTATTTCAGCTGAATAGAATAACATACTTTTTTTTTTCCTGAAAAGAAAATATATACTCCGGTGGACTTGGGATGTTTCGCAATTCAGGTCTTAAATTGTATTATTCCAGCCAAGACTGAGGAAACACCAAATCCCATGGGTTATATATTGTGAGAATTGTTTAGTTACTTCTATTCCGCAATCTTGAGGCTTTTTTCTTTTAAAATATTTGACCTTTGGCTCAGGCAAGGATGGTGTTGGTAATTAGTACTAGATACAGGATGTTAGGTATCGGTCAGAGCCTTATTTAAGTTACCATCCCGTCATTCGCCTGTGAAATTGAGGGGAACCCGTGAAAACTAGCCAGGATAGTTGGCTGCGGGGACCGAACTTCGAACCCGTACCTACTATCCAGGGGTATATTTTTATTTCGTTTTTTGGCCTGGCCAACTGCCTAAAAATGGTTCATCTTTTGGGTAATATAGCGGGTTATTGCAGGATTTTCCATTGCTCGGCCAGGCGTCTGGAAACTCTTTACGTGGCCCGTCAGGGCCGAAAGCCGCCCCAGCTACTATCCATTGCAAATTCCGCGACGTTACTGTCTGGACCACGGGGGCTGGGTATTTGGGCCTGTTTGCCTATTTATAGGAGTATACAATCTAATACAATTGTATTGTATATTATTCCTGAATGTGATTTTTTTTAAAATAATTTTTGAGTGTTCGTGTAAATTCTGCGTAGTTGGACTTGTCTTACTAGCGGTGCATATAAAGATAAACACACTTCAATGATCCCAAACCTCTATTCCTCAATTTTTGCTTTCTTTAATACCGCTAAAATAGAAAAACTTGCGATGGCTTTTCGCCTTTATATATATCTGCGGCAATCATTTCATTACTTTATCCGAGGAACGGAGGCAGGTCTTTACTGTTTAGAATAGAAACCTGGCCGGAAAATGTTGGCGTCCATTTCGAGTGTCACGTGTCTAAAGTTCCATGACCCCAAGTGTGTAACTGTGTGTTCTAGGAAATTGAACAATGAAGTTTGTAAATAGTTCGAACAAGGTATATTGTAAATTCGGTTCTCTTCCTTCAGTCATATCACTTTACTCTGAGCATGCTAGGAGACTGTCGGAATTGTGGGATCTTGTTCAGTGCGGACTCATTTGAGAAGAATGACACATCATCAAAATGTAATTACTGTAATAACGTGATGACGAATGGCACAATCACTGTTGCACTTTGGATTCATATTCGCAAAAGATATCCAACATACCAATTGAAGAAAATCAAGACAGTCAGCTGATGTCCATCGAACTCGACGAAGTTGAGGAAAAACTCTTTTTCGGATATTCCTTGTGTTTATTATTTTGAACCAGACGATCATTTCGTAAACCTTGCTGCTCACATCGTTATGGGATTTTCTTTGATATAAAATGTCTATTAAAATTAATTAAAACTTATAGCATTGTTATATAAACTACCGATGTGACAGTATACATTTAATCTATTGTTACTTATTATTTGAGTTTAAAATTATTTGTTGTCCTGGACAAACTGCTACGCCCAATCGCCTGATTTCGATGTGACTCTTAAAAGTACATTCCACCTATCACTAACGTAAGTAATACTACAAACTTACAAAGGTTAGAAATAAACCCATTTTCCTTATTCATTTAATTTAATTTAGATTTCTTCTAGAACTCTTCTATTTTCAGGATGTATAATTCGCGTTTCTTCAAACAGTTTTTCATGTCTCTCTTTAAGTGTTTCATGTTCTCTGCAACTGTTGATTTTTCTAAATAACCATATCGTCACCTTGGAACCAGGAGGTACTATGTCCACTTATTGGCAAAATGGAGCTAACACTGCAGTTAAAGACCTTATATTGAAAAGCATCAACTCCATAAATATTATCTCACAAAACGACCTCTAAGTGGCTAGAAATGTTAGAAATATGATGAACTTGCACAGTCTTTTAATGGAACTTCAAACTTTAAAACTGTTTTTTCTCAAAATTATCAAAAGTGGACATAGTACCTTCTGGTTCCAGGGTGACGATATTTTAAAGCTCCAATTCATCCTCCATTGCACTGCACTGCTTATTAAAATACACGTCATATCCATATTTCGTATTTATTCTCATACACTCCCGGCATCCTAAGATCAAGTGTGTCCTTCGGGGTTCTGAGGAACTATTTATTTTCCTATTTGGAACAAAAATTCATTGTATATTTTATGGGAGCCCTAATTAGAAGTAAAAACTAATAGAGTAAGTTCAAACTACAAAATATGTTGTGATAACTGGATTCTAAATCCGAATGCTAAATCCGCATTCTAAATCCGAATGCTAAATCCGCATTCTAAATCCGAATGCTAAATCCGCATTCCAAATCCTAATTTTAAATCCGCATTCCAAATCCTAATTTTAAATCCGCATTCCAAATCCTAATTTTAAATCCGCATTCCAAATCCGGATTTGGCCATCCCAAGTTAAAATTAATAATTTTGGAAGATCGGTAATATCCTAATGCTACCATTAGTAGTAAAAGAGGATTAAGTGGTAGACTTGACGCAACCGACCAAAAGGAACCCACTCGAAGGTCGACCAGTCCGCTCCTGTACAAAAAAACTACTTCATAAATGGACAAAACGCTGAAGAATGTTTATTTTGTTTAGTACTGAATCGCTGCCGATATAATAAGCAGTCGCACAGGTAAAAACTTTGGTAAACTTTGTCATTTGGGCCAATCTAGTTACTTTTTACTTCGGCCCTTTACACCTAGTTAAAATCCGCACCCATTCCCCTGCCGGGACTCGAACTTAAGACCTTCGAGTCGGTAGCCTAACGCCTTAGATCGCACGGCTCCGGCCGGCGACAATCTCACAGAAAACAGAACACAAAACTAACCCACACACGTTACGTACCGTTGATGAATGAATGGTGAATCGTGACAAAAAAAGGAAAATTTTATAAATGTGTTTGAAAAAGTAACTGATTTTCTAATTTTATTTTTTGTAATTTTAACAATGTATCAGTCCATTGCTAAAATTACAAATAAATAAAATAAAATAGTAAATAAATAAATAAAATAAAACAGTAAATAAATAAATAAATAAAATAAAATAGTAAATAAATAAATAAATAGCCTGTTACTTTTCCCCCAACACATTTATAAAATTTTCTGTTTTTGTCCCAATTCACCATGCTGTCCCCATTCACCGCATTTTACGGTAAAAAATTGTATTGTGGCATTTTTTTTTTAAAAAAAATAAAGATTGAACACGCATTCAAGTTTTTAAAAACATAAAAAATGGAATTTCAGGAATATGGTAATTAGGTATATTTTACAAGAATGCATAAGAATAGAATATCATGATTAAGAATTAGAACACACAGAATAAATACACAAATGTACACACATACAAAAATACGTTTAATGTGTTCCAAACGGGAAACGAACACGGTACCCTTTATCAGTGTGACGAGCGAAACCAGTATTCTGCAATGCTAATTCATTGTTTTCTAGAGAATTTTAAATAAAAGTAAAAATAAGGTTTGTTTCTACTATTTTACCAAAAAATATTTTATGAAAATTCAGCAAAGACTAACTACAATTAACTTACATTAATTTAATGTAATTGGACTAGTGACTTCTTAACGAGACACGATTAATGTTTTTGTTTAGCTTTACATATAAGCAATAATAAAACTTCATATCTTTATTTTTTCTAAACCTCTGAACATTTTTTCTTTGTAGTAAAAACAGAAAAAATGGTCCTATACAGTGATCGTTCAGCTGCTTTAATAAGAAAATTCGGCAAAAGAGAAAACAATTGCGTTTTAAGCTTTTCATGCAGAGGATTAAGCAGATTTCAAAGAAAGAAATGTTTTTTGTTTCAGTAATTTAAGGTAAACCAGTCCGGAGATTACATTTTTCGTAAACGTTTGCAAACACAAATTTTGGCATGCGCAACAAAACAAAAATGGCCGCCATTAGCTAATCGGTAAGGATAGAAATAAAAAAAATACCGATTTGAAATATTGTATATGGGATACAAAATTATTACAGTATTATTATTATTGGCAAGTGGTGTGCCAAGTGTAATAGAGAAAATACCTAGAAAACTATCACGTGGCAAAATCCGATCAAAAACTGAACTAGTTACAAATAGAAGACAAGCTTTGTTTGTTACCAGATATAGTCCTAATGTATGTGAAGAAATGGTGGAAGCTATAGCAAAGGAACAACAGATTAATTATATAAAATGTACCAAAATTAAAACTAAATATGATACCTATTCATCATTTCATGTAGAAGCTAACGAAACTGATTTTCAATTAATAAACAACCCTGAGGTCTGACCTAGTGGAATCATGATAGGACCATTTTATGGTAAATTAAAGAACATATCAAGCTTAGAATATGAAGGTGCGAACAATACAAAATGATGGGTAGTCTAAAACTATGGTATCAAAATTTTCGTGGACTTAGAACAGCGATGATTTTTTTTTCGTCGACAATTGACTGTTTATACGAAATCATCTTAGTGAGCGAAACTTGGTTTTCAGACTTATAGAACAACGTTGGTTATTTTCCTTAATCTTATACAATATTTAGGGCTGACATAAATTATATTAATAGTGAAAGTGACCGTGGTGGTCTAATAATTGCAGTCAGAACTGACATTTCAGTGACAAGATGAAATGATTTAGAGACAATTGAAGAATGCGTGTTGATTGAAGTTAAACGCTCTAGAAACAAAAATATACTTATATCGTGTGTGTACTTTGACCCCAACTCTGTTATTGAAAAATATAAAGCTTTTTTTGAATCAGCAACACGAACAATAAATCCTCATCAATATGACATTCTAATACCGGTAGTAGTAGGTAATTTTAACCTTCAGACGCCGAACGGCTCAAGGGCTGAGCCAGCCAGCACTTTAAACCTCAGTAGCTCAGCTTCCAATTAATCTAGAGGGATGATTTAGGTGTCAATCTCTTCAAGAAGAATGAAGCTTTTCAACGATGTACATTTCATCCATGTGGGAGGGTCCTGCGGTGGAGGGGCAGGGGGTAAAGTTGGGTGTTTTAGTTCCCCCCTCAGCATATGGGGGGCAATTCCCCCAAAAGGAGCTACAAGCATAAACATTGGTATCAATAGAGAGAAATGAATATACTAACTAGTGATACCCTGTATATGGCCATTGGGCTTGCGAGGGGTAAATGGGGGGGAGGTTACGACAAATAACATTGTTGCCAGAGTCCCACAAAAGTGAAAGAATCATTTTTTTTCTTCTTCATTTACGAGTTAGGCACGTTGGGCACAAAAGTTACCTAGTTGGAATCTGTGTCCCATAAGCTTTCCAATGAGGTATCGTTCATGTCCCTGTGACAATTAGGGGCGATGTTATAAATAAGGGTATGCGATATAGTCCATCAAAACAAAATATATGGGGTGACCATAGAAGGCACGACGTTCCGAATTTTTTTTTGTATGATTGTTCCCAATATCTGGCGTACATGTGAGATTTTTTTTCCTTGCTACGACAAAACAGTGTTGCCAGCCTCCCACAAAATTTAAAAAAATATTTTTCAATTTTATTTCTTCTTCTTATGGGTTGAGCACGGGGGACACAAAAGTTACCTCGTTGGAATCTGTGTTCCATTAGCTTTCCAACGAGGTATAATTCATGACCCTGTGACAATTAGGAGGGGTACTAGGGCCGCCAACGTGAAGGTTAGATTTTCTTGAAATCCCTATCCGGCGTATAAAGGTTAATATCTCAAAAGTTAATTTGAAAGAAAGGGAGTTCAAAGATGATATTTATCAATTGTCCAAAATTAGAGCAAGACATGTGTTCTATTTTTTTACAGGTAAATACATGTAAATCTACAGGTAAATACATGTTGTATTTATTTAACTTCCGTGAATTTCTACCCCACCCCACCCCACCCCACCCTTCTTTAGCTCCGCTCGTCCTCATTCATAGCACCTTAAATTTTGGTATTCTCACCATGCTGTATCAGATGCATTATATTTGATTTGAATTTCAGCGACAACTTATTGTGACCCCCTCATCTGTCATACCAGGCATATGCCAAGATGGTACTTAAAAAACAGAAACTAGGCTCTAGCCAACTACATTTCAACAACCTCTCCCCACACTAACCCGGCCTGAGTCTGAGATGCCTAAAGGCCATGAATAACTTCAAATTCTTATGTATGTGTGTGCTAAAAACCTCTTTCAAAAATAAGATTTAGTCTATACCATTTCGGATTCTTGTTTTAAGGTACCTTCATTTTATTTAAGTGGGAATCGAGGTTGAAAGTCATGTATTTCGAAAATGAAGCTATTTTCGATGAAAGAAGTGCTAATATGAACTTTTTCCCGTGTATTGGACTCTGGCAATGGCGTATTTAAGCTGTTTTCCGGATTTAACCCTCGCTTCCCCCGAAATCGAGACCTACTATCGGATTTAACTCTCGCTCCCCCCGAAATCGAGACTTACTATGTTGGTTTTTGTAATTATTGTTCTAAGTATTATGAGCAATACAGTTCAATACCCAATTGTATTCATTAATATTTACATTTTCCGTGCTTGTCCAGACACCATCAATGATCTTCAAGCTTATTATAAAATTTCTGTCTTCATACTTTTATTGAACACGTTCGTTCGTTGATTGCAACAGCTTTTTCCAAATTATAATAAACTATTCGAAAACAGTTGTCTTATTTGGAGGCGTCACTGACTGATTAGACCAACAGTTTCCATTTTATGCTTAAGATACTCTCCTGGATGAACTTGCAACAACTAAAACCGAACTGAAACTGTTTCATCAACGTTTGGGTCGGTTTATGCACTTATCACAGAATGCAACGGAAGATTTGACCATCTGCGACTGCTACACTATTCGAATCTATTTCGGTTGCTCCAATTTTTAGCTACGATTCCAGTATCAACAACAGCAAACGTACTCTCCTTATCTAGGATGAAAAGAATCAAGGCACATCTCAGAAACACAATTGGAGAGGCATGCTTGAATAGGCTCGTCATTCATCGTGAAGAAGAAATCAATTTGAGATTATCATAAACGACCTCTCCAAATTAGGAAGATGCCATCTTATATTCGTGCTTTAGATTTCAGGTACCCTACGTTAAGAATAGTTTAGCTAATAGAACAGACTGAATTGTTTTACTTTTCAAAAGAATTAAGCAGTAAGAAAATTGAGATAATTACAATATTACATTACTAAATTAGAAAGTACGATATATGAAAATTTTAAAGTTTTTTATATTTAACAATAAATGTCGCAAGTAATAATAATAAACAATACACCAACTTTTGCGTGAATAAAATATCCTGCAGAATTCTTACAAGACCAGAAATAAATTTATTAGATAGATGCAAAAGTTCTATCAGTTTTTGGTGTGCATATCGAAGTTCGAACACACAATGCAACTCAGCAAAGACTGTGAATAATTGCCATCGCAATCGATGACCTCTTGCCATCGTTCTGGTAGGAGATGAATCCCACGCCGATAGAAGTCTTGAGGTTTGTAGTCTTAAGGACTGTTGTACGGCAGATTTCACAGCCTCCACATCATCAAAGATTTTCCGAGGTAAGGAGTTCTGCAAAGTGCTAAACAGGTGGTACTCTTTACGGGCTAAGTTAGGAGAATAGGCCGGGTGGGTAAAACCTCGCAACGAAAGTCCTGCAATTTTTGACGGATCATGACAGCAACATGTAGGTTGGGGTTATCATGGTGGATAATGACTCATTGGCGATGGACGAGACCTGGCCGCTTCGATCGCAATTCTGCTTAAACTCTTTCCACCTGTCGACGGTAGGAGGTGGTATTAATGGTTTGCTTAGGTTCCTGGACCTCCCAGTGAATTGAGTTTGACATCTCAGCACATACTTAACATCAACTTCTCGTGAAGAAGTTCTGGTTTTGACATCAATAGAGGAGATTTAGAAAAGCGAGACACAGTCGTTTGACGTCTTACATTTCTGCACCATACTCACTTCTTACCACTTGTGACAAATCCTATCAAAGCAAGGAGAAACAGATCACGACGCGCCTTCCCATTGAGTTGCACTTAGCTGATGTGGTGCCAAATGATTTAAATTTGTGTTGAAACCCACCGATTCGATCTTTCAGCTGTTGTCCTGTGTACATGGGAGGTTTCCTCTAACTCCTCTACGGTTAGATTTGGAATGTTTCGTATATTTAGGTGGAGATCCTCTTCGGGAAACATTAATGGACGTCCAGACCGTGGGTGCTCTTGATAGCTTTTGTTTCTGACCGTGAATTTCCGAAACCATCTATTGTCAACTGCATCTTCACCATACACTTACCGAATGTTGTGGAAGACTGCGGCCGAATTACTGTCTTTATCGAACTCGAAAAGTAAACCGTACCTGCACTGAGAGAAATCGAGGGTCCGAAAATTACATGCCAAATCATGTTTTTTTTTAGGGGGGGGGGGACTGTGAAAACTGACAGTAATTTTGTAAGAACTGCAGTACGTATTTTGGTATTATTCCATTCTAAATTTAGGTTTTACGAAAGAGTCATTATAATGACAAAATAATTGGCACTACGGGAAATTTGTACATGTATCCTGCTGAAAATACATTCTCGGCAGAAGTTTAAACTGAGAAATGTAAGAAAGTCTATACTCTCCGCACTTTTTATCAGGTAAAAACTCATGGATAAACTACATAAAAGACATCATGTACGACAATTATGATGAGCAATGCGAAAGAACAGTAAGCGTAAGGATAATACACACACTTGTTCTGATGGCTCATCGGAGGAACAAAAATAAGATATGGAATGTTTGTGTTAATTGGATCAAACTTTAGCTCATTCATTGTCTTTTATGAGAATAATTAAAATTAATATTTAATTAATAAAAAAAGAACAATGAGTGCACATTGTACGTATGTTATTTTTGAGAGTTTCAAAAGGTGGTCAACAGATGGCTCTACTTTTGGTAGGAGGAAAGCGAAGGGAGCAACTTTTTTATATGTAACTAAATTGTTGTTTTTATTATTTAGTTATCAGCACAGCATTTAATGTCGTTGAGATTTGATTGGTAACTAAACTATAACTGTTGATGTATTAGTAATTTAATGTTGAAAAGTATTAAGTGCATCAAATGGATGTACATTGTGGAGTGACCTGATTAGAGGGAAAATTATGTAGAAAGGAGAGCGAATGGGACCTTTGACGAGTGCAGACAGCGGTGGAGGCAGGATGAAGCTGGCCCATGGAAGCCGCGGTAGCAGTAGGCCGGGGTGGCATGCATACTCCCCGATTTTGTATGTGGGAAGCCCCGGTAACAGCGATGCGAGGACCTCGTGCCAGTTGTAGTCATGCCAGGTTGAATGGGGCAGGTTGCTGGAAGCTGAGGAAACCGTGGGCGGAGTGGAGCTTCGTGATTGTACCCGTGCACTTGCAGCACAGCCATATGGGACCTCGATGTGAAGCTTGCGGAACTTCAACCAAGCTGCGAAGTGGCTGATCGCGGCCTTTGGAGGGAAGCCTTGCGCAGCGATGTACCTTATGCCGAAAGCAACCACGTCAGATGGCTGGGTGAAGCAGTCAAAGCGGGCCAGTGGACACCGCGGTAGCAGCAGTACGGGGTGGCATGCATACTGCCAGATTTTGTATGTGGGAAGCCCCGGCGACAGCGAAGCGACGCACCCCGTGCCTGTGGCGGCTGTGGAACATTTTCACACTGTTTCTGTATCTCGTCCCTCCCCATTGCTCTTCCCTTACTCTTCTAGATCGTAGTTAGTTCTTTTCCAACTAACAAACTCAACCTCAGATTACATACCTACTAACCAATATGGTCACATCATTCCAGTAGAATTTTAGTCGTAGTGGGTTTTTCCCGGCATCACCGGGTTTTTTCCCTCTATCAAAGCTCTTTTGCCCCTTTTCTGTTGTCTTTTTTCTCCTTCTTTCACTATTCCCGATTTAGTGGTAAATGTCTTATGGATAGAAACCTCTAGAATACCTCAGATCCTTGCTTTTTAGTATCCTTACTAATTGCATGCGGAGACCTCGGTAGAAGTTGGAGAGAGGTCACTCAGCAGGGCGGGTCTTTCGGGGGCCCTGCTTATCCACCCCTTTTCTGTTCTGTTATGTAGAATCCTCTTTTAATAAGACGTGGCGGAGCATTTGCTTGTGGTTGCCCAGGTTGTTCCTAAGCGCCGCAGTGATCATAGGCAGATACCTATATTATGATTTGCTGTGTAGTTCGTTGGAGATATTTACAATCCTGTCTGGATAACTATACTGTACGAGGGCCACTATTTCTATTTTGAGTCTAACAATGAAAAAACAGTAATGTGTCATCGAAAATTGATTTATTGTTTTTCGAAATACTCTCCTTTATGGTCATACCCTTTTGCATTCGTTCGAACCATTTGTTAAAGCATTTTTTCCAATCTTCTTGAGACACCTCCATAATATGGTTTTTGAACGCATCAACGGCATCTTCCGCCGACGAAAATCGTTGTCCACGCAATTTATTCTTGACATTCGGGAACAAGAAGTCATTTGGTGCCAAATCAGGACTGTACGGCGGATGACCCATCAATTCGATTTTTTGAGTGTTCAAATAGTCTGTTGTTAGACGAGATATGTGACAGCTCGCATTGTCTTGATGAAGAATGATCCGACGGCGCTTGTTTGTTTTCCGTATTTGACCAAAGACCTCCGGCAAACAAATTGTGTACTATTCAGAGTTCACCGTTCTACGTTCCTCTACAGGCACAGTTGCCACATGACCAGTTTTCCCCCCAAAAAACAGGCGACCATTTGTTTCGATGTGCTTCGAGCGCGAACAACTTTTGTTGGATTTGGTTCATCTTGGAACACCCATACAGTCGACTGCTGTTTACGTTCCGGCTTATATGCATATATCCATGATTCGTCACCTGTTACAATCTTATATACGTCTTTTGAAGCACCGCCATTATATTTATTGAGCATTTGTGTGCACCAATCGACCCGAGCTTCTTTTTGAGTTTTTGTCAAATTATGTGGGATCCAACGAGAACAAACCTTTCTCACAGCTAAATGATCATGCAATATTTTATATATGCTGGTGGAACTAATGCCAAGGGTTGCTTCAATCTCACAGTATGTCACATGACAATCTTGCAGTATTAGGTTTTGCACAGCATCAATGTTTTCTTGAATAACAACTGATTTTGGACGACCTTCGCGAATTTCGTCAGTGAGCGAATGGCGGCCACGGTTAAAATCGTTATACCAGCGTTTCACAGTGGCAAAGGATGGGGGGCTTCATCGCCAAATGTGGAAATCAGTTGATCGATGCACTCTTGTCTGGATAATCCACGTCGAAAATCGTAAAAAATCATCGCACGAAAATGTTCACGAGTTAATTTTTCTTTGTCACGCAATCTTCAATTCAACGCAAACAACACAAATAAAGCTATTGACAAAACATTTGAAGTACGTTATGGTCAAGAATGTCAGACGTTTCTATGGAAACTTCAAATGGCGCCTAAATACAAACAGTGCTGCAAAGGCTCAAAATATAAATAGTGGCCCTCGTATTATAATCATCCTAGGTCCTGTTACTATTACATTCCCGGCCGTACAATTTTCCATTCTTTGCATGTGAACTTTACATGCATCGGGGTATCTTTACATGACTACATTCTTTACTGATAAAATTACATGCGTGGCATGTACTTAAATACATTCTCATTGAACTGTAAAACATACAGGAATTCTTGCAGAAACAGGATTCGTTAGAATTCCTTTATAAATTACATTCCGGGGAATGTATTCGATACAGGCCTTCTAACGAATCCTGTTTCTACAAGAATTCCTGTATACAAGTACGTAATTCCGAATACAACTTTTCTCCGTGTGATGTGCTCCTTATCGGACTCCATTTCACCGAAACGATACGTTGTCCCTTTCTGCACGTCCACACTCACTGCCTGTACCTCTGGTTGCTCTGATGTTCGCCTGATTACGTGGCTACCGATCACGTACTGATAAGTGCCGTCTGTGAGGTCAGTTCACCGTTTATCTGTAACATGTCAAAACGGGTAAATTGCACAGCACCCCCCGAAACGAAATCGTAATTACGCCACTGGACTCATGTATTCGTCCATCAAGTTTGTTCTCAGTAGATGAACAAACATCCTGTTTGCGAGAAAAACTAAATCTTAGAGAAACGCTTTTTCGAGAAAATTCATTTTTAAAACGGTTAATTTTAAGATTTGCGGAGGGAAGTGGTGGTGTTACACACCTAACAAACAAGTTTTTTAGTCAGTACAAAATATTTACTTCAAATTTTGGCTTTTGTTTGTATAATGTATGTAACATTTGTATAAATTAAAGTAAGGCTCGACTTAAAATCAACAACGTAGAAAAAATAAATGCCATTTAAACGCAGTGTAATTCGTCTAATTATGTCTGAAATGTTATACTTCAGGATAGATTTTATGAAAACGAATCGTTTCTGGAACTATTTATACTGCCATTTTCGTGTTTGTTTTGATGAGATCGTCTCATCAGAGAAATACTGGCCCTTATTTGTCCGCGATGTATAAACCGGATCAGGAAGATGATGGGAGGAACATTTGTTCGTATTCGCATAATTGTTTTGGGGATGACAAACATTAATGTGCATTTATGTTCATGGGGTCATTAGTTCAGAATGTGGCGACTATTCATAGTCGGAACTTGAGCTAACACTCATCCTGTAATGGAATACATTCAAATTCGGATCGAACTCCGAACTCTTAAATCACAAGTCAGTGAGCGTACCAATTGAAAATTGCTCTAACTGTAATAGATTGTTTTCACCTTGTTGACCATTCGAGATTTTCCTCTGGACTGTTAAAACTCTTTCGCGTTCTTAGCGGCCTGAATATGAAGTTTTTCCGTTGTCATTGTAAACAGAAACGTGGCTTTCGCTAGTGTGTGTTTGAACTGCTATGAAAGAATTCAGAATGTCAATGTGATGATGTAGCTCGTTGTAAATACGAACGAATGAGCGGTGTGGTCTCGCGAGCCGTGCTTCATTGTTGGTGCATACGGTCGATATATCGACCAATGTATCAGCACTTCCGGCATGGCTCTCATTCATGCAGCTCTTCAAGAAGGAAAAAGCAGCAATGTTATTTTGACGTTGAGACAAATCATTATATATATTCTAAACTAAAATTTAAAGATTATCTTGATATGCGAACTATTTTTGATTGAATTGTAAAAAAAGGGTGTTCGGGTGTGGAAAAAAAACGTAAGATTTTTCAGTATCGTGAAAGATTAAGGAAATATGGATAATTTCAACGGAAAGGGAATATGGACAATCAAGTGGAAAGGAGACGGCTACTCCAAGATTTGAAATTGTCCCTCATCGAGATTGAGTACATTTATTTATTTATTTATTTTCGTTTTCATAAACATTTGTGATAAGTCGAAATCAATTAAAATAAAACTTGATCATTAACGCTATCAGTTCTCCAAAGAAAATTAGAGATCGAAACTTACAAGGAATACTCGCCAGGTGTCAGAGTCAGATTTTGATGAAAATTC